>JAOTRI020149966.1:0-10278 GCA_028564885.2 Zoanthus sanctaehelenae
GCAATTGTGCGTCAGTAGTAGGCACCATTGACCGTAGTCGTCGGCTCATGAGCAGCTGTGCGGTAAGCCAATATTGTCTATTGGGGTGTTTCTGTATTCAAGTAGTCCCAAATAAGGATCCCGGTGGTCTTTCTTTGCCTTAGTGAGCAGGTCTTTTACCGTTTGAACTCCTTTCTCAGCAAGACCATTTGCCTGTGGGTACAGAGGACTGACAGTAGTGTGTTTGAATTCCCACTATTTAGAAAACAGTGAGAAGTCCTATGAGGAGTATTGGGGACCATTGTCACTGATTACTTCGGATGGTATTCCTTGTCTGGCAAACATGGATTTGGTGTAGGTTATGACTGTGGTACTCTTTGTGTCTGGAAGTTTGGCAACTTCAAAATATCTTGAGTGATAGTCAACAATTAACAGATATTAAGAATTGTCCCATGTGAACAAGTGTGGCAACTATTTCCCAGGATTTGGTTGGTATGCGAGAGGGGATCAATGACTCTTTCGTGTTCTGTTGTTGATGTTCTAAGCAAATGGTGCATTTTGATATCATGTCGTTGATTTGGGAGTTCATCCCTGGCCAGTATAGTACATCTCTCGCTCGTCGCTTTGATTTTTCAATCCCCATGTGGCCTTCATGTATCCTTTGTAGTGTTTCTTTTCTCATACAGGATGGAATTAGTATTCTTTCATTTTTAAGGATAAGACTTTCAGCTTCAGATAGCTCATCTCTTACATTCCAGTAGGCTTGAATACTTGTTGGTGTGTCAGATTTTGTTTGTGGCCATCCGGACTTGATTGTTTCCTTCAGTTTTTGCAATGATGGGTCATTTGTTGTGGCTCCTTTAATTTCTTCTAGTTTGGTTTTTGAGACTGGGAGGCTGGAGGTTAACAAGTGAACATGTAGTGCAATTTCTTCTTCAATGCTGCCATATGCTGTATCAGGAAGTGGTGCTCTGGAAAGCACGCCAGGAAGAAATAACTCCTTTCCTGGCGTATATTTCAACACATAGTCGTATCGCTGCATTCTCAGCAGGATCCTTTGTAGTCTTGGTGGTGCTGACGCCAGTGCCTTTTTAACAATTACCTCAAGTGGCTTGTGATCAGACTCGTTCCCCATAGGTGTATTGCTTGAAGCGTTCCAAGCTCAACTGAACCGCTAAAAGCTCTAAAAGCTCTCGATTTGAGCATATCTTGATTCTGCATCGGTGAGGGATCTTGAAGCGTAGGCAACAGGGCGTCCATCTTGTAGCAGCACTCCTCTCAGGCTAGTTGGGGAGCATCACAGCTGATAGTAACAGGTTTTTGTACATCAAAGAATTTCAGAACTGGTTCTCCATCTTTGGTAAAGATGTTTTGGATTTCTTGAAGCGCTTTAATCTGGTCATATGACCACTGAAATTCAATGTCTTTTTTTAGTAGAACTCTGATGGGTTCAGTCACGGTCGCCAGATTTAGAATGAATTTAGCCGCATAATTGACGGTTCCCAGAAGTCTTTCGACTCCTTTCTCATCAGTTGATGCAGGCATGTCATTAATTGCACGTATCTTTTCATCATTTGGTTTGATTCCTTCTTGTGTAAGTTTGTGGCCAATGTAGGTAACTTCTTTGAATTTGAAAACGCATTTTTCCTTGTTAACGTTAGGTTTATTTTCTTACATCTCTCCAAGACATCTTGTAGACGATGGTCATGTTTTACTTCTCTTTCTGCATGCTCAATGATGTCGTCGATGTCGGTTTCAACTCCTTCCAAGTCACCGAAATGTTGGTTCTTTCGCTTTTGGAAGACTTTTTGGGCAAATGTGATCCGAATGGAGTAACTTGATAGCAGTACCTCCCAAATGGAGTGTTAAAATTAGTTAGAAGTTGACTTTCGTCATCAAGAGGTATTTGCCAGTATCCTTTGTTTGCATCAAGCTTTGTGAACCATCATGCATTTACCATACGTGTGGTGATGTTTTCAATGGTTGGTAACTGAAAATGTTCCTGCTTTAGTGCTTTGTTGAGGTGCTTTGGATCTAAACAGATCCGCAGAGTACCATTAGGTTTTTCAACAATGGCCATGGAGTTGACCCAATCTGTGGGCTCTTCCACCTTTCTTCCTTTACTCTGTAAAGAAGATCTGCTGGGATGGTTCGAGGTGGATTAATGACAAGTGTCACAGTAAGATCTACTTCAATGTGTTATGGTTTCTCCAAATGTCCCAATCCAGTGAATACCTGTTTGTATTTCTGTAGTACTTCCTCTTTTAGGTCTTCAGACTGCTTTGTAACTTCCTCATTTTGATTTGATTTAGTTTGCTTTTCTACTGTTTTGGTCATCATGACTACTTTGATAAGACCCATGCAGATCTTGAGATGAGGTGAGTCCCAATAATCCTGGTTGATTTGTTTCCACTATGTGGAATGTCAATTCATGTTCTACATCTGTTTTTGATTTCACTAGTAGTTTAACAGTGCCGAGTACCTTAAGCTTATTGTTGGGGGGACTGACCAGATTATGGGTGCAGGCATTTATCCGTGGGTTTCTTCCCGTAATCTTTTTTAGGTCTTTGAATGGCATGATATTAACTTAAGAGCCTGTGTCTATCTTGAGTTTTGTAATATGTTCCTTCACTGGCAACATCACAAAGCACTCCTCATTTTTATTTGGATTTTAGTAGTGACAGCCCCCATGAACAGGGTTGACTCAAGATCATGTTCTTTTTCTTGTCTCCCTACGCTCAGTCCCAGTACCTTTTTCCGTGATCTGCACACATTCTGGAAGTGACTTCGTCTCTGGCAATAGTTACATGTTTTGCTAAATGCAGTACACTCTCTTGCACCACAGTTCCAGCAATTGAACTTCTTGTTTAAGGGTCTTTTTCCTTCATTATCTGATTGTGTTTTCTTGTTGGGTAACTTGTTCTTCTCCTTTCCAATCCCATGCACTGATGAGTCGCTGTCCAGTTCTTTCATTTACATCTCTGTTCCTTCTGCAGATCTTACCACATCTAATGCTTTTTCAAGTGTAAGGTCTTGAACCCTAAGTAATCTTTCGCTTGTTTTCGTGTTGCTTACACCAAGTACTTTTCGGTCTTTAATGATAGAGTTTTTCAAAGTTCCAAATTCACATGTTTCACAGAGCTTTCTTAATATTGTTACGTATTGGTCGATACTTTCGCCACTTTCTTGGGCTCTTGAGAAGAATTTGCATCTTTCGTAGCTGTGTTTCACAGTGTTCTTCAAATTTTAATAGTACCGGCCTTTTTGATTTTCTTGTCATCACCTTCTTCATCCCAAGTTAGCGTGTTAAAACATGCATCGATAGCGTCGTTGCCGATAACTGTTAAAAGCGTTGCTACTCTTGTTGGACTATCCTTTGAGCTTATTCCTGTTGCAATTTCGTAATTTACGTATTTTGATAAATTTTTCCAGTTGGCAGAGGCGTTTCCCCCACTTAAATCTATAGTGGCTCCGGTGGAAGGGCTAAATGCATTGCCATTGCACGTGTGTTTTCTTCGTTTTCTTCTGTATTATTAGAAATAAATTGTTTTTGTGACATACACCACGATCGCCGATGTGAACTGCTATGAGATACTGTTCGTATATATCTATTTTTTCACGGACAGATTGTTGGCTGAGTTTTTATTTCGTTCTTCACTTCTGCATGTAAAATTCTTTTTCTTGTTTTTATACTGTTTTAGTTAACAAACTTCAATTTTTATTACTTCTTCTTTTTACATGCTCCTACTAAGGTCTAATGCGCATGTCTGTTGTTAATACTGATCAACTGATCAGTTAACAGTTTTGGTTTACATTTTTTTAATTAGAAGGCGTTGGTCTACAAGAAAGAAACGCAAAAAATCCACAATGACATTCAAATTAACATGTAGTTCATGTTAGCATGCACACTAGTACTAGACTATAGTCTCATGTAGCTTATCTGCGAGTGTTGTATTGCAGTATCACACTAAAATTGCAAGTAGTTAGAAAGTGCACTCTCTTGCTGCTCGTTGAAAGACGCTGAAAACTCCTTCTGCAGCACCAGAAGAAGGTTGAACAAGTAAGACTTTCTTGACTGCAGAAGACCAAGTAGGAAGCCTCTTTTCGTGAACCTTTCACCATTTAAATTTTCTTTCCTTGCTTGCAAGTATTACTTGTTACTCTAGTGTTGTATTTTCCTTTTGTTTCTACAAGGAATCGCCTCTGGCAATTTCTGCTGGTTCTTGCCTTCTCTGAGAGCCCTGCAAGTTTTCAGTATGGCATGGAACAAGCATGGCTGACGCCTGATGAGAGGTACTGGGACAAAATGGCTTACAATGTGACTTCCGGTTCCGGTGCATCCCAGACCTGAGCTAAGACCGTTTCAGACGCCGCTCAGTGATTCACAGTGAACTACAAATGCTACTAGTTGAGCTAAAACTTAAAACATCGAATAACGTCACCAAGTGCTTGGGCCTTTAGAGATGAACAATGATCAAAATGTAGCATCAAAAACGATTCAATAATTATCAAAACAGAACTTAAACGGCACTTGTCAAACCGTGCTGACATTTCACCGGATCGGCATCCACGTTTGACATGTTTGTCCAATGACGCGCAAATTTAAAGCGGCCAATATTTCGTTCAGCTATTTATCCAAACAAAAGCCGAGTTGCCGTTCAGTGAAATATCAATGTTGTTTAGAATTGGCTTACAAGTTTTGTAAGATATTCTAAGGATATTGTATATGTACACAGAAAGGGAATAGAAAGCAACTGCATGTCACCTCATTTGGTTTGTTAGCCCTTCCAACTGTTTGTGAGCCCGTTTGTTTGCGTTGTATGTGCATGTTGAGAAAACTGACGTGAATCGTTTAAGTTTGGAATAATTTAGTTTGTTATCATTCTTGATTTATTTTCGAACAAAGAAACACCCCTCTAAGGGGCCGTCGGAAAATTGATTTGTTAACGCTTAATGGACGTTAAGGTCTAACCCCCTCCTCCCCTCTCCTTAACGTCCACTCGATATTTCCTTTTTAAAAATGATAAAATACTTACAGCTCTTATTTAGCACGGGACATACAGAGCATTCTTGTCCAAGTTTGATTTCGGATATTTTAATAGTAAAATTCAGTTTAGATTGCAAACAACCGTGCTGTATTTGCTTTGAAACAGCAAGTTCCAATACGCTTTATCATTCAAGTACGTTTTTAATCCACTTTTTTCTTTTTTAAAAGCTAAGTTAAAACTTTCTTAACGTTCACCTCTAACCATCAGACCCCCCACCCCTCCCCCCTTAACCTCCATTGGACGTTAAGCGTTAACAAATCAATTTTTCGACGGCCCCTAACTCGCCCACCGAAACCTGAACCGTGGAACTTTTGCCCTATACCCAACGGATTTTTTAATTCGCCCAGAAGCTTTTTTTTCTTTTCCCTTTGCAAAAGTTGAGTACCTAGTGTGTTTATTATATTTTACATCTTGCCTTCGTAGAAATAGTTGGCAAAGTCTAAAAGCTAACCCAACAAAAAATTATCTAACCCAGAAACATTTTTCGAAAAAAACAGTGAGAATTTTAGTATCGCTGGTTCTGATACAGAGTGGTGTAGAAACATGTATGGTGATTTCTTTTAATTTTCCATACCAAACATAAAACAATCAAGTTTAATGTTTCCATATTGGAAAAAGAAGCTTTTCTCAAAATTGTTAGCCTGATCAGTGTCCATCGAAACACTAAGAAACTAAACAACTGTAGCTTTTCAAATGAAGAAAATAAATATACCATGCCACAATAGTTTCTCGATTATCCGGTTGCGTCTGACTGGGAAAACATTTTTGTGTGGGAAGCAACTTATAAAGGCGAATAAATATTGAAAGCTAAATCTTCCTTTGCTCAAGCGTCCAGGAGGCCTAGGTGAAAAAGAAAATTGTCATTCCTGAAACCTAACAGAACCAATAACAATATTGCAAAACGTATTTTACGTGAACTCTTATGAATAAGTTTTAAAGTGTGATCAATATTTTTCTTCATAATTATTTCATTTTTGTGAATTATGAAATCTTCTGAAGAAAAGCCTATGAAGTGGTCTTGTAAACTGAAACTATACAAAGTAATATAACCGAATGGTCTACTTAAAGGTTTTCAGACGCGGATTTTTTCCTGTGAGCGAAGGATGCTTATTAAAGTTTAAAAAGTATTACCTTTCTTTTCAGGTTTATAATTCAGCTAAAAGCTTGTTTAGAAATATCTCAACGAAATTTTGATAACGGAATTTTTTTCGTTTTTTATTTTAAAACGTACAGGCAAAAATGTCTCTCGAGAAAATATTGTGCGTTACCAATATCTATTTAATCTAAGATTTTCCTCTGGGACTTTGACAGACATAAAAACTCCAAAAGTTTGTTTTTTGTATATTAAATGATTAGTAGCCTGTTGTTGCTATTGGTGTTGTTTGTTGAGCAAAAGCATGAAAAAAATCTAAACTAAATTTCCCGCCGTTCTTTTATATTCTTGTTAGTGTTGGTCGTGGGCAGCGTTAAAGCGAGGCTATAGCAGCCATGCGCTCTGAGCACCTAAACATCCCATAATGATATTTTATGGAGTCAACTGAAAGGCATCTTAGAAGGTGATTTTTGAAGAATTGTTTAAAATTATTGCTTTTGGTTTAGTTATTTTGACATTTATGTAGCAATCATTTGCTCTGTCGTTATGATACTCTGTGCAGCCACTGAAATATGAACACTTTAAGCAGAGCAGCTAGGTAATGGCGGATAAACGGAAGCTTCAAGGTATGGCAAAGTAGTTTTGGCTTTCTGCTGTTCGTGACATGCAGTATGTGGTCATTGAATATCGGATCTATATTTTTTTCCCAAAAGGCGAAATTGACCGCTGCTTGAAGAAAGTTGGTGAAGGAGTAGATACTTTTAATGACATATGGGAAAAGGTAGTAATATTAGACGTTGAAAATGTAAAGTCTCCTGGTTGTTTATTGTAATGTATACTACTTTGCATGAAGTATGACTTTGAATTGAACAAATAGCCAGGCATCTAAAACACTTCCTCTTTGTGTAACAGGTTCATAGTGCCACGAACGCCAATCAGAAGGAGAAGTATGAAGCTGACCTTAAAAAGGAAATTAAAAAGTTGCAGGTATGCTGAGTTTGGTTCATTCAACCTGGTTTAAAAAGTTTTCACTCGATTTCCTGTTTTACAGTTTCTCGTTAACTATTTCATTTTGGGCAGTATTTTCAATTCGTGTCATTCTGATGAAACTGTGTGTTTTCTTAGCGTCTTAGAGATCAGATCAAAACCTGGCTAAACACTCACGATGTCAAGGACAAGAGTGTGTTGCTGGATAATAGAAAACTTATCGAAACGGTTTGTACCGAGATTTTTGCGAGCTCATTACATATTAAGGCATATCTAAGTACTTATATGTTTTGCTTCAAAATGATTTGTATTTATTGATCTGTTTTTAAAGCCAACATTAGACAGAGTATTTTACAAGTGTGAAAATAATTCTCATCAGATGCAACTCTCTCGATTTCAATGGTTGTGTATTGTATTCGTTGACAATATTTATTTTTCAAGTCTGTATTTTTGTTATTTGTGCTTGTGTACAGTAAATAATAACAAAAGAAATTTTTGTCGTTTTTATTTGCATTTCTTTATTGGATGTGGTATTTTAGAAACAAAAACATGAAATTGGACAAATAAATTATCAGTATTCCTTTTAGCATTCATAATATTGTAAGCCAGTAATAAAAACAAGTGAAAGTTATAATTACAAATTACTTACCTCTTCATAACTGACATTTAGATTTGCTGTTCTTTGTTGTTATATTTTCAAATAATTTTAATTAAATGCAGACACCCTTCTTATGGTACTGGATCAAAGATGTTTTAAAAGGTTGCTCCTGTGATATTTTCAAGAGAAAGTAATTTAAATTATATATTATATACTTTTTGTTTTCTTTCAGCAAATGGAGAGGTTTAAAGTTGTTGAAAGGGAGACCAAAACAAAAGCATATTCAAAAGAAGGTAAGAAAATATCAGATAAATGAATAATGAATTTTTGAGGGCTCAAAGTCTGTCATTTTTTCCTTTTTTGTGACTAGTTTAGGGCTTGAAATTGAAAAAATTTCTTGGTTGCATTTTTACAACTAGTTGCAAAATCTTAGTTGCAAAATTGAAAAAAAGTTGAAAAGTAGTTATACTGTAAGTTAGAGATGTAGATTAGTCACAAAAGTTTGACTGCTGTTAAACTTTTAGTCGTAAATGGGAAAATTTAGTCACAAATAAGACTAATATGGTCAAAATTTTGAGCCCTGTAGGTATAAAATAAAATATTAGGTGCATTTTCAAATGTTTAGGTGCTCACAATCAAAAGTTAGGCACAAAACTGAGATGAGATGATAGATTGTCAGTGAGGTGAGTTGCACCAAGTTGGCTATAATCATTTCATATCCAACAAGTGCGAGTGGAACAATTGCTTCATTAAAAAGTTTATTCAAAATAAAAAGTCTTGAATTGCATTATTTGGTGATCCAGTTTTTAATAATACAAGTTATATAACAAACTTCTGTAAACCTGAGTCATTTATTATCCACTAAAACTGTTTTTAAAAACATGCAGTGTATCAGGGAACAATGAGAAGTTAGTGAAAAACTACACAACATACTGTGGAAAATTAAAATCATTATTACTTACATCTTGGATTTATGATGACAGTGATTCACTGTCAGTTTTAGTGATTTTATCTTGCAAGAACTGAGGTAGCTCACTACAATTTTAAGTTCTATATAATCATTTACATTCTAGACACAATTTTGGGACTAACTTCACTTTTTTAGGGGTATTGCAAAAACAATTAGTCTCATTGATCACCTATTGGTCACTATTATTGAGTACTGCATTTACAGTAGTGAGACACTCTGTACTAAAATATTCGTCAATATTAATATGTAAAACATAGGTTGAGCTAATTGATTAGAATTTGCAGAAGTTGGGCTCATTGCTAAGGACACCCAAAGTGCAGTCTGCTGCAGATTCCACTGCAGATCGATCCTGTTTTGTTGCTATTCAGTCAGGGATAATTTCTGTACTGGGTGCACTTATTTATGTATGCAGTTTCATCACAGATATCGCTATAAAAGTTAGGGTCTGTGTGGTTAGTTTGCATGATTCAACAACAGTACCCCAATACAGAAGTTTTGCCTTCAACCTTTATGCTTTGATATGGGTACAGTATACAGTAAATGTTGGATAACAATTCAGTTGCCTATTTTAACTAATTAAAAATCTTTAAAATTTTACAGTTTACATAACATTTAAAATATTTTGATAAAACTTAACTAAGTTTCTCTTTTTATTAGGTTTAGGTCTAGCAACAAAGATTGATCCTGCAACAAAGGAAAAAGAGGAAGTTAGATCATGGATTACTGTAAGTTTATTTAAGGGTTAGTTACTGGGAGTGAGTAGTTTGTTTACAAATATACCTACTTGCTGGCAGTAAAATGAACTCGAGTTTTCTTTTAATGTTATATTATATTATATTATATTATTATATTATTTATATTTCTTGTTCATTTTGTCACCAGCTTGTGAGTATATTTTGTTTTGTAAACAAACTACTCACTTCCAGTTATCAACTCTTCTAATAAGCAAGCTGAGTTCACTGTATTGCAAGTTGTGTCTCTCACAACAAACTTCAAGCAAGAGTCGAGTTTGAACAGTTTAATTAAATAAGTACATAATTAACAATGCAGAATAAGTTCAAATAGAATAACACAGAAATAACAAAAAATCATTCATGGAAAATGATTTTAAAAAAAACAGGACTCTTAAAATCAATACAAAGAAAATAATTTTCAATTAAGCAGACTCAAAACAAAGCTTTTACTGAAATTTGTAAAAAGCTGAAATTAACCCTTTGACTACTGGGAGGTTTTGCCATTTTGAACAACTTTTTGTATGAAGACAATCAAATCCCACGTTGTGTAGTCCCCAGGGATTGTGTTTTCAGTTGATGAGGTGATGGTGTTGTTGAAGTGTCGCTGCTGTAGCAGCCATTAAAAGTGGATTTTTGCTCATTTTTGAGCCTTTTTTGCCTCTCTTCACTACTGGATGGCATCATGAAGCTCGAAGGTAGCATTTGATCTTACTTGCTGAAAGAAACCAGCGAGGTGTCATACTTTTTAGCGATTTTTACAGCATACTGTATTTACACTTGGTGGGTTTTCAGAGGCGCCAAAAGAAGTTGGCTTTGAAGCTCGAAGAGAGGCAAATTCACTGAGCTGCCAATGCATTTTTTGGAAGTTT
>JAOTRI020149977.1:0-10276 GCA_028564885.2 Zoanthus sanctaehelenae
CCTAACCTAAATCATCAACCCTAACCCTGACTTAACAATGACCCTAACCCTATTCATCACATCTACGTGTCAAAAAAACGGGGTCACGTGACCTTTATTATTTTTATTTTTTTTGATAACCAAATTATATAGCATATCAATTAGCACTTTTTACTGTAATTCAAAACTACTCTTGTTGACTTTATCTTAGTGTCTTGCTTAATTAGATTACATTTACCTAAGATCAGTTCTTGAATAGAAGTTTACTATAAATCACGATATTAAATCATTAGTTTCCGACATCAACAGAGATATGCTCTACTAACCAAAAACACCGCTTAAACTGAACGGTAACCTTAAATAAAAGCATTCATGGGAGGAATAAAATCACGTATTACTATTAGCAATTTAAACATTTTTTGTAGAACGAATAAAATCACACCTAATGTTTTTTGTTAAAATATAACAAGAATAAGGGAAGAAACAAAAGAGAAGAAACATAAGAGAAAAAAAAGTAAGAGAAGGAAGAAAAAAAGAAATAAAAAGGTTTCAAACGGGCGCCTTACCTATTGAGCTACATAAGACACTACAACAAACGCTTGGAAATTTATGTTATATATAAAGCAGCGTGTACGAGTTCACTCATACGGACATACATACATACAGACAGACGGACGGACGGACATACATACAGACAGACGGACGGACGGACGGACGGACGGACGGACGGACATACATACATACATACAGACAGACGGACGGACGGACGGACGGACATACAGACAGACAGACGGACGGACGGACGGACGGACGGACACGGGTCGTTACATAATGGCTTCTGTTATGAAGCAGATAGCCACAAAACTTCTGGTGAGGATATTGTGTTAATTACAGTTCTGTTTTAAAATTTGACAAGAGCTGTAACTGATCTGTCTCACGTAACCCGTTTGGTGTAAGCACGCAACATTGTAATACAGTACAATATCACTCGTTTTTCCGCCCAAACTCTCGCCCTGCATAGCTCTCATGTTGGCATTCTTGTCGCCAGTGATCCTCGAGGAACGCCGAGTTATTGCATAATTTGCAAAAAGTGTTCTTAGCGTATAGTTTAGAAACAGTAGCAATAGAATAACAAACGACAACGTTTATTTGCCTCCAAGAAGATTTTACAAAATGGTTGTATTTAAAAAGAGAAGGATATTACATATAACGTTAACAATTTTACCCAGAATGCTTCTATATTTCTATACTGAAACATGTCTTATTTCTTGAACAATCCTAGCGGCTGTTTCAAGCTAAGAATGAAAGGACAAAGACGTCGAGTTACACTCTTTTTTTATAGGAACGTATTATTTATTGGCAGAAGAAGAATGTTCTTAATAGTCAGGTAGATTAATGAAATTTTGGGGACTGGGTGGACAAAAGCAAAATTTTTAAAGGAAAGATTCCTATGATGGTGAAGAATTGAAAAATTCTCAAGAACCAAAAATTCGAGTTGTGGGTCATTCAATTGACGTCATTCTTCAAAATGGCGGATATTTTTGTCTTAATACACGTTTTTTTCTTTATAAGAACCAAGTTTATAAGAACGTCAAGGCTCAGGTTTTTACAAGAGACAAAAGAAAACAAAAGAATCTTTACCAGAAGCAGTGAAAGAAGATTTAATGAAAAACTGGGTTGTTCAGAAGACAAGTCGCCGTTTATCTGCCATTCCCCTGGATCAGACACACGAGCAAGAAAATGCTAAAGTAAAAGGGAAAGGTAGTGTTATTGGCCTTTCAGAAAACCCTTTAGCACTTCAACGGTGGATGGTAGCAGGTCCCCAAATGGTAAGATTAATAACTGAGTTTGAAAGCACATTCCTGCCAGAGGCTGATCCAGACCTTAACTACAGACATCATGAAGAAGGTTTGTCAACTCAGGAATCATTCCGCCAACAGACCAGCAAGCTTATAGACACCATCACCGAATATGCGAATCCATTTCTTGATGACTACCCAGAGCTACTGGTTCTTCATACAAGAGATTGTGTAGACGAGTCCGTAGTTTCTGCTATAAAGAAATTTGAGGCTGTTGGAAAAAATCAATATAAAGAATTTAAACATGATGTCCTGGAGAAAAGAACAAGAGGTATCCATGATCCAATAACAAGGACCTCACTCCCACTTTTTCGCACATCCAGACAAAAGAACGATTCTACGAAGGCAAAGCAACTTGCTCAACTAAAAAATGATGTTTCTTTATTTGGACAATTGTACATTGCTAACCAATTAAGAAATCGAGATCCCGATGTTTTCTTTTCCCACGAAAATCAGCTCTATCCCCCTTCCCTTTCTGACAATGGAAATCTCAGGTTTGGAAAAAAGTCAGATTTGCGCGAGTGTTTGAAAGCCTCACCAGAAGATAGTGGGAGAAATTTTGGTTGTAAGATGTTTGATGGAGCAGTGTTGGCTCATGTATTACAGAGGGAGGGAATTTTAACCTTTCAGCAATATGCAGATAAAGTTTTTATTCCATTGCTCAAGTGTGAGTTGCAATCTTTCAATAGAGTAGACACAGTCTGGGATCGCTATCTTGAGAGCAGTCTTAAGGGAGCTACCCGAGAGAGGCAAGGTGCTGGTTTGAGACGGAAAGTGAATCCACAGACAAAGATCCCTGCAATATGGAAGGATTTCCTCCGTGATTCGTTAAACAAGGTCGAGTTGTTCTCACTGTTGACAGATGCTGCTGCCAAGCAAAAATATCAAGACGAGAAAGAGTTGTATATCACATCTGATCAATCAGTAATTTCCATCCGAGATTTATCAGAACCCATGCCCATTTGTACGCACGAAGAAGCAGACACTAGGATAATTTTTCATCTGTTTCATTCAGTAAGAAGAGGAAACAAGAAAATACTCATCAGAACTGTAGATTCATGTATGAGTGTTCACATAGAAAAAGAGCTATAACACTTGTTTTTTCAAGCATAAGGTTCTATACAAGCATTATGGTAAGAATTGACAAGGTTTTCAACCAAAATGACTGCCAAAATAACAGTTCAAAGAAAATGACGTCATAATGGCTTCCGATTGTATGAATTTTTGGTTCTTGAGAATTTTTCACATCTTCATGTCATTGTCTATACATGGAGTCAGTCCCCAAGTCATTTAAATTTGAACTTAATCCACCTGACTATAAGGATCCTTAAACATTTTGAAAATTTCAGCCTCAAACGTTCTTAAAGATGTTTTTTTATTTAGTTTATATAGTTTATACTATCAAATTAGTGCAGACCCTTTTACTCTTACTTTCTTACACAAAAAGATGAAAGTCGGTGTGGGCGATTGAATTATATATAATTACTAAAATTTATTCTCGTTGTTTGTCAACTTTTCTTATACATATTTCATAAAAAAGCCAGTGAATTATTTTTCCTTTTTATTTCTCAAGCGCAAACGTCACGTGTTTAGTTTATGAAGCAAGCTGTAGTCCTGTAATGCAAATTGATTGTGTAAAGTTTTCGTGTACATACTTTGTTGATAAGAACGAATGAGTTTTTCCGAGACTCGTGTCATTGTTTTTAATGTTTTGGTGATTTTAACCGCCTATTGTCCTTAAATCCGCTTTTAATACTAGCAACTCGATTTGTAGAAAAAGACATAATTAATACAGGGGCAGATCCAGAAAGTTTGGAAAGGAGGGGCCGGAAAATTTGAGCCTGGTCTACCTCCCAACCTTTCAACAAAAACAGGATGAACAACGAAAACTATCCACTTTTCTAAGTTCATCTTATTACGTATTTTAAACATGTTGTTCATTTCTGGATCGCAGTTACATCAAACTTTCACAGAATTTAAAAATATTTAAAAAATTGACGTTGGCTATCCCACCGAAAGGGGGAGCCGCGACCCGTCCGGCCCACCCCTAAATCCGCGCCTGTAATACAAATAGAAACAATCAAGGCAATCAGCTAAACGACGCTCATCGCATTTTTAAGATTATTGACCACGTTAAATAAAGGTTATTGTATTGTATTATTGTTAGTTGTGAAATAAATGTGAAATATCGTGTACTTGTGTTCAACAATGTATTACTAAATTAATTTATGAGTCTTAGTGAAGTGTAAACGTAAAACGTTTTCATAGATATTCAGAGCCTCAATCTGAGATTGTTGTTAAATTTTGTCCAATGTCTCTTTGTTCTCATAAAGTTTTCTTATAAGATCTTAATGTATTTTTTTCTTGTCGTAAACAATATAACACTGTCGAAAATTTGCCTATTCTATGACGTTGTGCCTTATTTTTAAAAAAAGTTCTCGGCCATTCTTCAGTTCACTGGTGTGTTCGTAAATTTTTGCCTTCTGCCTGAGTTTATAAATACATTTAAGTTTTTGAACATTCCGTATCAAGGGATTTTTCTGGAGCTCAACCGTGTGTCGTGATTAAAGCAATGCCATTTTGAAGGTACCCACTTTTGGTCCAGTTCGTGAGAGCCGGGCACAATAATGGACGAATTTGTAATCTCTTTCCTACATTCACGAGATTTTCGAAGGACTGGTGTTGGGCTTCTTTGTTGAAGAAGGTTTTTTTGTCCTCTTGAATATGAATAATTTCTCCGAGATTTTTTTGGGATTTCATCTTCGATTCTTCCAGTTAAACAGCCAATATTTGAAATCACTGGAAAACTTACTCGTCCCGTATTTGTTTGACCTATCTGTTTTTTCTTCCATTGTGCTGTTTGGTTTTCCGATGGTGAATTGTTCTCTCTGATATTTGGAAGTATACCAAGTGGTCTACGATAAATCTTATCAACAAGTCTTTCTTCTTTGGGACTGTACTGGTTTCTGATTAGACATGAAATTTGGGAGATTGCTAAAGATTTGATTTTAGGTCTATCACTTCTCGCTCTAATGTCGTCGTCATTAGATAGGATAACATTGTTAGGAGCTCTTTCATTTAACCACGATGGCCTGTAACGCATGACTGAGCTTTAATTTGGTTGGATTCATAGACAGACTGAACCACCTAGTCTGTTTAAACGAATTCTGTCAGATCACCACATACAACGAACTTCTCTATATTATCTTGAAGTTCTCTTCAGCTGTAGAGAAAACAATTTAATTATGATTTATGGTATAAATATACTGAAAGTTTCATTTGATATATAGAACTTTTTAATCACAAATAAATATGTATAAATTTCTGTAATGTCAACTCCCTTGATTAAAGAATAAAGTTGCTTTTCAGTGTATCTCTCTCTCCAAGTTAAGAATTCCTGGGAAGCAAACAGGTTGGCAATTTTGTATAAAACGTGCTGATCACAGATTTTTCCCTGGGATCACCGGGGACAAATTCATTCAGTGTTCCGACCCGGGAATTTTTACCCGGGTTTTCCACATTTATTCAAATCCTCTGAACATTAAACACGCTACCCTCTTGCAATCGAATTCCTTTTTTAAAAAAGAATATTATTTTATAAGAAACGTCTTTTCATTCCTTCTAATCCTAAGAACAATGTATTTTAGTTCAACGTCAAAATTTACACTTGTCAATCGGCTTTCAAACAAAAATCGCGTTCTGCAGTTATTGCTGCCGCGCGAAGCAAAGCCTGAGCAAGCGAAACAAGGCAGCGACTCTAATTTGGACAGGAACTAAAAATCTCAATTTTTACCCATGATGCAGCACGTTTTCATTAACCGTCGATCTTTGCGCCATTATAATACCGAACGTTCCCTGATGTTTCTTCCTCGCGGTCTAGCGTTCTTTTGTGGTAAGCCGGTAAAGCTTTGCTTACTCTTTTGTTAAGGTTAAGTCTTTCCTTGGTATATTTTTATTCAAACGTGACATTCAGGTCAAGGTTGTTCAACTATGCATAATACAAGACTGATTATGATTTGAGCTGATTCACTACATTTTACCTCTGTGTTGCAATACAGCAATCCAATCCTGCGTCTTCTTTTTACCTCCGCAAAGGAGGTTATGTTTTTTGCCGGGGTTTGTTTGGTGAAAATTTCAGATGTTCTCGGAAATGGGACAGGTAAGAAGTGATTAAATTTTGAGGATGATCTTGAAAAAATCCTGGCTTCTGCATCACTTTGTATTTTTCAGCACACAAGCATACAAAAACACTCAGCGTCATTTACAATTTTATGGCAACAATTTCAATTTACACTTGTAGTAAGATTCATGCTGCACGTGTAAATTCCAGTGCTAGAAAGTTTTTTCTTGTAAGGACTGTAATGTTGCGTGGGGATCAAAATATGCTTGGAGGGGGTTTGCGCTCTCTGAGTGATTTTCTAGTTATTTCTTTTTATTAATTTTTATTTGTATATGACAACGTTTCTGCAATTAGGTGTAAATTTTGGTTGATTATAATTGTTTATTTAATAGTTGCTGATCCACAATTTAGCAAAGTATTCGGTCGCCTTAGGAATTATTTTTATCAAACTTGCGAGTTTTTATAGAAAAAGCGTGCTGTTCCAAAACTTGTCAGCTCAAAGCGTTTGTCAGACAACAGTTTGGTTGCACCTGGCTGAGACATTTACTCCCGTGCGTATTACCTCTCGTTCGTAATACGTTCGTGATCCGTCCCGTACTTAATGCGTTCGTGGCTTCGACGGATTGCGAAAAATTCTCTAAACGCGAAAGCACAGCTTTACCAAACTTCTTATGAAATGATGATAATTTACCGAAACATGCTATGATCATGTTGTACTCGAGACTAAGAATTGCATGTTTTCACCAAACGTAATAGCGACCATTTTGGTTTGCTCTTAAACAACGAATTTTGATCATTACTAGTGTTTGGGACACTAACATAGCCGTTATGTTCGTTATCTTTTGTATATATCTCTTACGGTTGTCTGAAAAGCACTAATTTTATTACACGACGGTCCAAATTCTTGGAAATGGTAAGTAGTTGATAGTGCAAATCGTTTGCCTTTATTGTTCATGTGAAAAAGCGCTTACACAGAATATGTATGATTATAGTTTATTATAAAAGAACCTTTCAAGACTGACGTTTGAGATTAATATTCAAATAATGATTAATGGTCAAGAACACTCAACCCAGGCCAAAATCAAAACGTTCTCGTAAAAACTAAAAAAAGAGTTTAATATACCTTATAATCTAAAACCTTATTTTTAGCACCCAAGAAATCGCCTTATGCATTAAATGATTTATGATTTCAGAATGCACGGAAATAAGATGAACTGAAAGCCACCGACCTTTATGCAAGAATATATTGAGTTATTTCTTCCGCAATTAAAGAAACTTCGGAAATTCACTCCTTTCTGAGAATTTCTCAGTCGGTTGCTTTCTCTCAGGCTATTCCATATCGTTGTTTGACAAGTTTATCAACAGATTCTGTCTTTGTCTGTTTTGGTCATAGCAACCAACCGTTATGGTTGTCATGGGGAACAGATTTGCCAAATAAATCTTCCCGAACACTTTTAAAAAATTCATACTGAGTAACGAATAAAATTTGAGCGGGAAGTGCCATTGTGATGTCTTGAATAAATAATAAGTAACAGATGTTCGATGATAAACTAAACACAAAAAGTAAAATAAAAAAAATTTCAAACATGCACTTTAAGGAAAGTTGAACACGCTTTTACAGAAATTTACCTTTTAGGTAATGGGTACAGAAAGTGTCCTGTATGCAGTAAAAGTAGATGTGGCTGAAAACAGCCGAGTTTTGCTTGTAGCCACGGGGTAAGCTTGTAATTGTATCACGCAAGGTGATCCTATCGTCCTATACTGAATATAAGATATAGGCCAGTTGGTGAGAGCAAGATAGACTAGAGTAGCAACATTTAGATTGTCTTAGTAAAAACTTACATTAGCGAAACCGATGAAACGGCCTCGTGGTAAAACGCATGTGATTTTACAATTGGGGAGCCTAGTTCAGCCTTAGCACAAAAGAAAATGTCGATCTATGATTGGCTCCGAACAGTATACGAACAACACGCCGAGGTTAACCCGAGAAAAGTACTTCCGCACAACAGGTCAAAATCTGCAGGAAACGGTAATGGCAATTAGGATGCTGGCCAGCGGCCAACAAAAATATATGTACTCTCTCTATATATATACATATTGCAGAATGTATCCCATTTACTAATCACTTCCAAAAGAAAGTGAGTGTTGCGTTTACACTACTTTGTTATGGCGACCGTACTCAGTTCTATTTTCGGCACTTGGCGTGCCGTTTGTATTGTTGCTGTAAAGAGAGAAGAGTTATTTTAAACATGTTAGAGTGAACGCACTTAAAGCCTGTTCACATGAGGCGAGATATTTCGGGAGCTAGGAATAACTCGGTCCTCCAAGATATCTCGGGCAGAACCAAGTTTCTCTACATTTACTTCATGTTCCAGCATTTCGTTCACGTGAAGCCGAGACAACTCGGGGGTGCGAGATATCTCGGTCTGGAAGGTAGGGGTAGCCCTAGGGGTAAAGTTGTCTTGGTCCATGTGAACGATTCACACCGAGATATCTCGGTGGTTAGGGACAACTTCGTGAGTCGTGCGCATGCGTTTCTATCAAAACGAGACAAGACGGCGGTTACTTAACAACTTTAACCGAGAAATCACGGGGTCAAGTTTTCTCATGTGAACCAGGGACAGTCTTATCCCTACAACATCGAGATATCTCTATCCCCCTCATGTGAACAGACCCTTATAGTGATTTTCATTAACCCTTTATTTTATTATACTTTTCATCTCTGTCGAAGTAATGCCTGGTGTAATTATTATTGTACCTTAATGAAAATCTTAAGCCGTTTTTACACGAGCATTTTTTGTGTAAACTTTTAGAACTTTCAAAAATGTCAGTTTGGTAATATCTATTATTTTTAAATTTTCAACCTCGAATGTTCGTTTGTAGCGTTCTGATTGGTTCACTCAATCTCGGTTATCAGCTCATATACTGACTGACTTTCTGTGTAATGTTTTGCCAAGCTAAAAAATGTCAAATTATAATTTTGTTGTCATTTTCAAGTATCGAAATTTAATAAAACATTATTCCAAGAGCGCACGTTGGATATTTGGTGATTATAGCCAACGAGGTGCGCAGCGCACATCCAACGCGCGCTTTTGTAATATAAAAATTGTTAAATATACCAAGCGTTACTAAGTCTCTATATAAATACATTCATTATGTATTTGTTTTGGAGCATTCTATAGAAGCCTCTCTAACCTTTATGATCAGATCAACATCAAGTGTAGATAGCACATATTTGCTAGCAGTCAGGCCCACTATTTTTAATGGTAGATTTAGGGGTAAAGCCCACTACCAACGTGGCCATAGTGCCCTATATAGTGGCTTCAAGTTAGCTACTAGCACTTCATAGCCACATCCGACAAGCATTACGCTTTTACTACAATATATGAGCAGATGATCGGCACTGTGTCTGTTATTATGTCCTTAGTGCTACTTGAAAGTGTAACCTGCCTTTAGAAGTAGTTAAAAATGATGTTTTTCATCCACTGACAAAACTGAGTTTTCACTCAGATCCTCCCAAACAATCGCCCCAATTTTCATCAGGTTATAAAAGCACTGAGAAAATCGGTTTTAGTTCACAGGCAGATAATTCAAACATGCAAAGCTACGTCGTTACACTCGTTTTCCAACGGTTGCTCTTGACTAAATTTATTAAAAGGATTTTTTGACTGATAGTCTCCAAAACACAATAAAGACAACTGAATATAGATATATTACTTACTAACAATAAATAAACCATTTATGCAAGAGCTAGTAAAAGCATGACAAATGGCAAAAAATGTTAAGCATGTCAATACTTCATAGACTGATTTCTAATTGCACTGCTCTGAACGTAAACTTTTTTATGAACTTGATTTACAGCAAGCGCTTATAAATCAAGCAAAATGGCACAATGGCAGATGTCCAGTTCTCGAGTTTCTTGAAATAGTGAAGCCCAAAGAAATTGTTGATTGATCGAAAATACTGTTACTATTTTGATTCATCGAGTTAAACAATTCTGTCTACCCAGGTCCTACCAAGGCTACCTTAAGGCCTGCTTAGTTGTTTTAGTACCGAGTGTTTTATTACTTGTTTTGCGGTGGACAATTATTGTGGAATAGCGCATATAGACTATTGCTTTCAACATGCTACGTATGTTTCATGTTCTAGTTGTGTTAGTCTTTTTTATTTTATTATCCTTCAGTACTTGCAGGGGAGAATTGTTAATAAGGCTTATGTAAAGAGATTTTTAAGCAATAACCACCCAAACTCTTCTCCACGGTTTGGCCAGAACCTGCACGCATGCGCACAACCAGCTTCACCCGAGTAACAACAAAGC
>JAOTRI020149988.1:0-10275 GCA_028564885.2 Zoanthus sanctaehelenae
TGGTTCGAGCGTTTGTACACGAAAGTACTGCATCATTCAGAGTTGGTGGGATCGGCTGAAGAGCGACCACGTGTTAATTGTAGTTGTACCACTCCATCAGAAATGGCTAAGGAGTATTGGAAGCGTGCTGTGGCAATACCGTTTTTAGACATAGTTTCATCGAAATTGAAGTCCCGTTTCAGCCACGAAAAGCGAGCTCATTATGAGCTGTGTGCCCTCGTGCCAGAGGGAATCAGCAAAAAGGATGAAAATGCTGTAATTAGCATTCTTAAAGTTCTGAAAGAGAAATGGGAGCAAATTCTTCCGCTTCCTGTGGCGTTTGAAAGTGAGCTCTTTCGCTGGTCAAATCATTGGAAGAGGCAAGCAGCTATACCAGATCAAAACCGTTGCTTCCATTATAGCTAGCCATGCAGACGGTACTTTCTTCCCTAATATACGTGAACTACTAAAGATTCAGGCTGTCTTACCAGTTGGAAGCACCGAGGCCGAAAGGTCATTCTCCTGTCTTCGCAGACTCCACACCTGGCTGAGATCAACAATGACCACTGATAGACTTTCTGATTTGTCCGTCATCGCCATGCATGGTAACACGATGGTTGCTTTGGAGATAGACCGCATTTGCCGTGCATTCACGGAACTCCATCCAAGAAGGATGAAGAACCATCACTTTTTGGGCTGTAAATATCGTAGAGGACAGTAGTGGGTATGGCTGTATACATATTATCTATAAGAATGTACACACGGCAACTCTACTGTCATTAATTTCATGTTGTTCTTTATAAAGACTAGTAATTATTCGAACGCAACAAGGCACCAAAAGCTATTTACTATTTCGAAAAGAAATTAGTCATCCCCTAAAATTCCAAAATTCATCGGAGATCAATCATGCTGACGCACAGACCTAAAGACATCAACCAGACTTTGGTTCTGTTACACTATTTAAATAAAAAATTCACCCCCCATTTCAAAATCCTGGATCCGCGCCTGGACGGTAGGAAATCAACGATATAACAGTTCAACAATTCAGGTTTTTTTTTAAATGAAGTACAGACTTGTTGCATCCGTTGTTTCGTGTGACACTTTTTTACCATTCGTTAGCGGCAGTGCAGCATAAATGATTGGCAAAATGTTTGCACAATATTCTATTTTGATTAATGTACTTTTTGCATACAGTTTATAAATTACTTGAAACTATGGCTTGATTTTTTTCCAAATTCATTTTGTTACTCTGGAATTGATTCTAAGTTTTATTTATAATAAATAAAAAATGACAATCAGAAGGAATGTACATTGACTACCATTGCTTTAGTCAAATAGAATTATTTTAAGAATTCCTGTTTTTTATAGAAATTTTTAAAGTATCAATCAATCCCCGAAGGCAATGAAGGTTTTTTTTGCTTTTCAGATCGACAAAATTACACAGTTTTCTAAAAGATATCTTTCAATAAACTTCTTCAGTTCTTGTTTCGACGGTCAAGTATACTCACAAACTAATGATGGACATGGCGATTGTTCGTGTCAACTCGCTTCATAGGGACGTGTTTCTAGAGCTATTTTGCGACTTCAAAATGGGATTATTTATCCTTAGAATTACCTCAAGTATTTTGCAAGGGCTAAAAAGATTGTTGTGCTTTGCTTTTCTGCGAAAACAAGTTCATGGTGAGCTGTTTGTGTCACACGTGTTTGTTGTCGGAGAGCTGCCAAATGTTGCATAATTTAGTCTTTGACGCGATGTCAAATTTGAATTGCCCAAAACATCATTCTTTCTGCTAATATCTGTGGACTTGTAAATGGCTAGATCTAAAAATTTTGTAATATTTTTATAAACTTTCATGTTTTCAAACTTTACCGTCAACTGAAAAGCTGCAGTTTAGACAATGCACATTTTAAAAGTATATTTTTGTTTTATTTCTTTATTTTTCTTAACATTTCGCTTTTTTACCACCCAAATTTATGTAAGAAATACCTTTTATACTTTAACTCAAACATAAAGTTAAAGTTCCATAGATGAAAGAACTAAATAAAATAAATACGATTTAAATTTTCGTTATGCAAATTAAAGCGAGCGTGCAACTTCCATGAAATGCTTTCAACAATAAAAAAAAGACTCAAGCGTACCGTTTAATACTGACATTTCTCACAGTTTTTACAGAACTGACGAGGATTAAGTTTATTATGGTAGGAAAATGGCTCATAATTTTTTGTAAGCTTCTAATTGACAATAACTATGATACAAGAGATTTTCTTTACTTTGTTTTTACTCAGTTTTAGACATCGAATAATAGCTCGCGTTTCTGTGGCTGTTAGCTGAGCGGAGCGGCTTTCGGCAATTTTAAGGCTAAGTCATTCATTTTGTGACACAAGCATAAAACTTAGCATAAATAAACTTTAGACCCATCATTATGAATCCAAATGTAAGGTAGCCCGAGTAACGCGTGTGTACGCGTCTAGTTTACTTTTAAAACGAAAACATTTTTCTTACCATGAATGAAAGTGCCAGAGTTGTACAAGAAGTTACTCATTAAGACCCAAAATACTATTGCTGCACCTGCAATAGCTATCACTGAAAAGAAAAGAGCCGCTGTCTCCCCAGTGCGTCCCAACCGTTGTTTACAAATATCTGCAAACTCAACAAATTGGCCATCTTTAACTGCAAGGTAAAAGTAAGAAAACACTAATTTATGGTGAAAACAAATGATCAATGACTGAGAAGATTTCCTGCATGTTGCACGGGACAATTTTTTCAGCAACTTGCAATGCAATGCTGATGATAACCGAAAACTGCAAGTTGCTGTGACATGTCAGACGAGGGCAATTTTTTTCGCAACTCGCAATAATCTCGTCTGCTGTCTCACATAAAACCAGTTTTATCAGTACACGGTCAAGTTTACGAGTGATTTAATTGGATCTTCAATTGATTGCGACATAGGTGTTGGGAGGCATGTTGCTGACGACATGTTGCACGCTGCAACTGGCTTTGCAGCATTGCGAAAAGTACAAGTTTGTTTAACTTTTTCCGCAACTTGCAACGTCGCGTTGCCAGTTGCACAGAAAAATGTTGCACGCCCATTTTTTCAGCAATTACAATGTAGTAATATTGGGATAAAGTTGCTGGAAAAATTGCAACGCGTAACACGACCTTTTAAGGTCTTAAAAGACCTTTCTAAAACTTTTTAAAACTGAAAGTTAAACTGAGCTTTTAAGTCCAATTTTTCAAAACGTAAGACCAGAAAAAGAAACTCTTTAAGAGATAACAATACTAATAAACAATTTCTATAGTAAACAAGATCACATCTTCACAAAAACCAACAAATTTTCTATCTGAGTATCAACATCAGTTTTGATGAACAACGGCAGATTCAAATGGAGTAGCACAGTTAATGAAATGACGGCCATACATGTAAATCTGACTCTGACATACATAAAAATTAGGCATTATTTACTTTATACTGTATAATGGTATGTGTTTAAGACCTAAATATGAAATTCTAGCAAAAGTGTACTATCTATAAGCCTTTTTAGGCCTTAAATCTGCAAAAAATGTAATATGACTGGTAATGAACCACAGGTGCCACGAGTGCCAGAGGTGGTAGAAGAGAATAATAATATTTATCAAATTTTCAATCTGGAATATCGCGTTTCTAGCGTTCTGGTTGGTTCACTCAATCTCGGTTACCGAACGACCATATATGGAAACTATAACTGTGTTAAGTGTTACCAAGCTGAAAAACGTCAGAATAAAATTTTGTTGTCATTTTCAATTATCAAAGGGTTTGGAAGTCTCATGAAATTCAATAAAACAATTACTCTACTTGCACTTGTTGGGTATGAGGTGATTATAACCAACTCGGTGCTACTCGGTTCTTTATTTAATAAAATTATTTCAAAAAGCAAAGTCCAAACTACAAGAATATTAAAGGATGAATAAAAACTGGAAAGAATGGTTCAATTATTACAGTAACTAGTAATCTAAAGTCTTTTTACTGTACATAATTTTGTCATATTACGGCTTGCGACAATTTGGGAATTTCCATCAAATTTGTGCGGTAGCAAATTTTCGTTGAAAAGTTCTGCTAAACTATAAATGTCATTGTTCTTTAATAAGCAAAAATCGCCATCAGTTCAAGAATTTCTGACATACCTGCGCTTTCAGCACTTTTAACAATCAAATAACAGGTGTAGAGACAGATTGCAGCTACAATAACCATGAGTATGATACCAAGGCCAAAACCAGCCTAAATTAAATGTAATGATTAGTACAATTAACAATAAATGTAAAACTGCTATCGTCCCAGTTGAAAGTCAGCTGAATATGAAAATAAATTTTCTACTTATTCTATAATTTAGATTGTTACTAGATGTATGCAGTTCATAAACATCAGAATAAAATTAGTTATAATTTTTAGGAGTTATGAACAAATTGTTGGGTTTTCTACTGAAACAATCTGTCAAAAAGTATGTAATCTATTTTGTTTCATTTTTTCCTTTTTTTTTTGTTCTTACCATCTTATACCTCAACATTATTTTCTTTTTTTATATTTTGGACTGATACCCCAAGACTTGAACTACTGACTTCTGGATTTGATTGGATCTACGTAGTCCTGCTTCATCCCCACTTGGTATTGCTCTGAGACTGATATATGAAAAAAATATACTGGTTTGAAAAAAACTAACTGGTAATAAAAAATAAACAGCTTTGAAAAAATAAACTGCTTTGAAAAAATAAACTGGTTTAAAATAAAAAAACTAGTAAATTGGTATAAAAAATTTAAACCAAAAAAAATTCTGAACCACAACAGATCTATTTAACAATATAATTAATATATTTACCAAAAAAATAAATTTAACTTTTCTCAACTGTCTCACGAAAGATGGATACACTATAGTTTAACAACAGGGTTAATTAACCTCTAAGATTTATTTCTTATACAACATACATGTATTGTCAATACTGTATAAACTACAGGTACCTGACTTAGAGCCCAAGGCATACTTAAAATTGAAGTCCCCATCATTGTATTCCAGATTGCAAATCTAATAAAGCAAAATTGTAAAACAGTGCAGTAAGCTTGTTTACTGTTTGCTCTTACAATTTTTAATAACAAAAAAAATCAGTTTCAATCCAGAATTTTGAATCAACAACTACAGTACAACTGAAATGCATAGAGTACAGAATTTTAAATCAACGAACTGAAACCTGGATGAATGACAACATTTACCTTTTCACAGTTGTACTGTATGTTCTTTAAAATAAAAATCATACAGGATTTAGAAAAGTCAATAATTATTGTACAAATGTATATAGAGTTTCACATTGCAGTAAGTACATTTCTGCTGATCATGAATAGTTTTGCAATTTTGTTCAGCAGCATTCTAGTTATATCTGATCAAATATCTAGTGTACATAAGCTAACTGACCCACCCCCACCCCCACAAAAAAAATTAGTATTACTAATTTACATCCTTATTACTAATTAAATCACAAAGTCACAAATCAATATAACAGGAAAGAACAAGCAAACAAGCACGTCTTACATTGTAACCAAACTGCTCTGTTTTCTTTTTTTGCTTGTTGAAGTTGGTAATAAAAGAAAAAGTTCAATTGGCAACATGTGATCAGGTATAATCTGTGGAGGCAAGCAAAACGTTAAGTCATCTAATTGATTGAATGTGCTGCTCATTACACTTTCCGAGAAAAAAATGGCAAGCCATGCCCATCCCACTCCACCCCTACCTCAATTATTTTTGGTAACCTTAAAAGTAATAACTATGTAAAATTTTAGAGAATAGATTAAGAATATGCTATTGTTTTAATTGAAAACAACAGTAACATATAATTATTGGTGGTAGATTTATGAATTTATCTCCTAGCTTCAGTTTAAACTTTGGTTTAAGCTTATTTCCGGTTTCTGTAGTGTTAAGCGGATGGGAATCTTTAATTTGAGTCTCCCTGGACAAGACACTAAATAATCCATCACAGGTTAGCTTCCAGCAGATGCTGGTACACATTTACCTACCCAAGAAGGATGAAAAGGTTTGCTACATTTGGGTTTTTCTTGCTCACTGAGACAAATTACAGGAAGAGAGCCATTGTTTGCTCTCACTCTGTTCAGGATTTATTTTTATTCAACAACATGCAACAAAACTAAATTACCCACAAAGTACATGTAGAAACCTAGAGCAGTATACAAATTTAAAAAAGTTCACATGTGGATTATTGTAATATATACAATTCAATATATATTCCCATCATTACATATATTTTAAATCAGACAATGACATCTTGAGAATATAATCCCATATTAGTTAGCCTAGTTGTTAAGGCGCCAGTCTAATGTGCGGGAAGTCTCGGGTTCGATTCCCTGCCAGACCACTACTCAGGATCCTAAAATAATTAAGGAGAAAGTGCTGCCTTTGCTCTAACATATGCAAATGGTTTGAGTTTCGCATCTTCTCGGATAAGGTCATTAAACCGTAGGCCCAGGAGTAAGATCATTGTAAGGGACCTCAAGTCCTATTATCCCTACTCCTTGGAACCTCACTAAGTACCTCAATGTTACAAAACAAATAAATATACAGCACAATACTTTTTGTATAGGTAATCATACGGTTTTCGTGTTCAATTTGAAATTAATTTGCACTTGTGAGTTTTTCAAAATGCTGAAATTGCACAAGCCGCTTCGGTGAGTTATTGATAGTAAACATGAAAAAATTTCGAGATACCTTGTCATGAAAATCATTGAACAGAGTATATATATATAATGTTTTGTAAAGTGTTTGGCTCCCTGACTCATAATTTTCTATTTAAATAGTATTTTCATTCTCACATCATCGTGTTTTCTAAATGGGCAACCAAAAAGCAGTGCTTCTCACATGTACATGTACAGAGGTTTTGCTTTTAGAGCAGGTTTGAAGCTCAGAAAATCTACTCAAGACACACTCCATCGCCCACCATTTTAAGTTATCTTTGCTAGAAACTTTGTGTATGTGCCATCAATGCGAACATGTTGCTACAATTTAAGTGGTGTATTCAAAATCCTATTGTGTTTAAGCCAATCAAAAGCGAGAACTGGGTTAGCAAATTGCACTGAATTTACTATTTTTGCACTGACATTACTTTAAAATGCACTGTATCTCAGCCAATCAGAATCAAGAAATTTTTTCATGTATACTACTAACAATGAAAGAACACTAATAATGGAATACAAGAGACTGTTTAACTTATACTTATAGTATGATAGGGTGTGAGGCCAAGACAGTTAAAAGGGCCTAAACAAAAATATAACATATATATTGTTTTATTCGTAAAGGTATATATATCTCAGTTTACAAGTTGTTACATATATATAATATATATTTAAAAATATATAAAAAAAATACCGGTATCAGAAATTTCACAAGATTATACTGTAAGTACTGTATACATAACCATGAAGTTCCACTTACTGCTTCTGAGCTATGCCTGTGAACTTTTGATATATAGCGGTATCTGTGATACATTCCTGAGGTATGCACATCATATGGTCTTCCCTGGAAACTGTGCAGTGATCGCTCATGTTCAAATGGACGTCGACTTCTTGACAACTTTTTGTATACTTTTGTTGTATCTTCATTGTTGGTATTTGGTTTTGCATTACCTGGCATTCTGCATTTCACAATATAGTAAACCAAACTAAGCTGATAAGCCTTTGTTTGCACAACAAATGACTATGTCATTTTTCTGAGCTTTACTCTACACCAGTACCAACTTGTGGTACTTTGTTATTGTTTAGGTCTTACGTGTTTTTCTTTTTCTCTTGTTATATATATATTGCTGTCTCGTGTTTGTTAGTATTAGGGATTGTTTATCCGAAACGTGTGTGTGTTCACTATATTTAACTGGCCCTACATTATATTATGACACGTGTACTTCTGTAATAAAGTTTGTGGTGTTGGTAAAACACAACTAGTTCTATCCAAAAATAAAACTAAAATGTTAAAAAAGGCTTAGTGCTAATTAAAATGGCATTGATCATGATGTTGGCTTTTGTAAATAACTTTAACCATGTGATGTGTCGATTAATCATTGCTACAACAGTCATATAAATTGCTAAAAGAAAATAGTTTCAGGAAATGCATATGACATTTAAAATATTTCCAAAACTATTATTTATTTCTTAACACAATTGATCACTGTAAATTCAACAATCAATTTTGCTTCCATCAATGACAGTAAAATCTTTTGCTGTACTGTAGGTAGCAAAACGCAAAAATACTGGCCGCCCCAGCAACTTATTTTAATCTAAACTTAGGAGAACTCGAGCATTTTTAATGACAAAGCTTGCAGCATACGTACGTGTAGGACGAAGCGAAGTGTTATGTGTAATTTTTATGTATTAAATATCGCGATCGCACTATTAATAGTAGATACTATATATCAGTATAAATTATGGTAGTACATAAGATTTAATTTATTATACTATATCAAAAATTTCTATAAACAACAAGTGAAGATTAAACAAAGACTTGATGACAAACATCACCAAAATATTTACAATAATTTTAGACTGGTATGACATTGCCTACTATTAGTACTAAGTATTATATTTTAAATGTTGTATTGCTCACTCACAAAACTTCCTGCCGGCTCGCCCTATTGTCTTGAACAGAGAGAAGTGGTGATTTTTCGTCCATAACTTTTATATTTAGAATCTAATGCCATTTTGCCATTCCTGATGAATTCATGATTTTCCAGCAATTTTTAAATTTTTTAAAAAAAGAGCAAGAATGATTTGATTGCATGACACTTTAATACAAGCAGGGACAACATAGAACTGTCATGCGCGATAAAGGACTGTATCATTTTTCTAATTCCGATCTCACAGGCAGCCCAGGCTCTATGTTAGTGTTTATTTTCATCGTACAGTTGATTAAAAAAAACATATTTTCAAATAGTATAAATAATCACTTCTATTATTTCTGAGGGCGAGATCGAAGACAATAAAACAAACTATACAGTCAAAAGAAAAAAAACTCTTACAAAAGTACATTTCTCACAATTATCTATTTAACTGTGATTTACTCCATATATGGTATGATTAACTGACGCATGGAACATTGAAAACATTTGAGGTAATTCTTTGTGAGAAAAATCACTTCTAACAAATTGCTTAGTATTGCAATATGTCAAAAAAATTATAAAAAGCCAAAATGCTACCGTACAAGCAATAACAATTTTAAAAACAAAAAAAAAAAACTAATAAAAAAGATTATCAATTAATGATGACACCGTCGCGTTGTCATAACAACTTATTTCATGACTCAATAGTGCGCGCTGAGAAGAAAAGTAACAGATTCACTTTCCGGGCTTGCGAGATATCGTGTTTTCGGAAGTTAAAATATTAAAACCAAAAATAATTAAGAAGTTTTGAAACTTATTTCGTTATGGGCTGTGGCTCGTCACGAAATCGAATTTTGTGTTTGGGTAAGTATTGGCTGTCTTCAAGCATTTATCTTTAAGATATCCAGTTGAATAAACTTTTGTTTAAGAAAATAGCTAAACTTTTGTTCCCGTGAAAAAAACAACTTAAGTTTTGATCACCAATTTAAATATTATCGGCTATAATTTTTTGCATCAAAAGTAAACTTTTACGACTGTCGAACAAATTTAAAAAGTTTTGGAAAACGAAGGTAGTAAATTGTATGTTATATATACAGTTATCATCACATAATATTATGTTAGTTATTAATAATTTGCGTTTAAATGATTTTCTTGTTATAAATAATAGTATTCGCTGTTTTTCTGAATTAAATATATAATATTTAGTAATTATGGTACGCTAACACGAAACTTAAAAAAATATCTTTGTAATATATTTTTGGATAACATGCAAAGGTAGGTTGCTAAACAATTATAAATTTACTTTATGGACGTCGGTTAAGAAAGTTTGCATGGGAGAACTCGCTACATGTGATGGATTACCCATCAATGAAAGTTCAAATTTACTACAGCTTAATTATATATTATACACGTAAGAACTGAAACAAGAAGAAAGAAACAAGAAAACTGGAGAAGAAATACGTAAGAAACAAGAAAATAACACGTTAGAAAGCCGCATAATACGGTGAATACAAGCTTGCTTAACTTTTTTTATAATAATTTTGCCAAGACTCGGTGTTCTAATTAATTTTTTGGCAGCTTCAGCTGCGATTTGCCGTCTTCTTCTTTCTTTCTTTCTTTCTTTCTTTCTTTCTTTCTTTCTTTCTTTCTTTCTTTCTTTCTTTCTTTCTTTCTTT
>JAOTRI020149999.1:0-10275 GCA_028564885.2 Zoanthus sanctaehelenae
ACATATCTGGACATTAAAAGACGAAAACATTGAACACACCATCTCATGGAAAATATTAGCTAAAGCAAAGCCGTACAGCACTGCAAATAAACGCTGTAATCTATGCTTATTAGAAAAATATATTATAATCCGTCAGCCCGACTTATGCACGCTTAACAAACGTAACGAACTCATTTCTTCCTGCCGCCACAGATTAAAAGCACTGTTGCGTAACGCTCGTAACCGCACGCCATAATATGCTAATTTCCAGTTTATAAGTACTTGTAGCGTATGTTTTCATTAGCATTAAATCTCCTGATGAGTGAGTCACGTACTCACGAAACAACGTTGTAGAGATGAAAATGTAGTCCGTTTGTGTGTTTTTTTCTTAAACTTTCTTATATATAGCTCTACTTTACGTATTGAGCACTTTGAACGGACAGGTCTAAACGCCATTTACTCTTACATATATATATATATATATATAAATATATATTTTATTTTTTGTCTACATGATTATTAATACTTATGTATATTTTATTATTTTTAATGTTTTGTAGTTGCACGTACGCATTGTAAACAAGTATGCTAAATGCTCCTTGGCGTTATATGGTTAAATGAATTATCTATCTATCTATCTGTAAGTGATATTGCATAAAGGACTCTTGTGCATTACAGAGCACAGGGGTTCTGTTAGCTTGTATGTTCCACAAGGTCACTGAAGTATCTTCTTTATTAAATAAATCAATACAAAAATGGATTTAGTAAAGCAGTTTCCCCCACCTAAAACAACATGCAGAAAAAAATAGGCAGTAGACAATTCTACGCTTTACATATCTTTTGCTTTAGTTTTTTGCAGTAGTTTTTACATGTGACTACTGAGTTTTTTGTTGTTTAGTGCCATCACCTGTAGGAGCACCATATTCTGGTCTAAAACCACAATCTGGATTGCCTCCTGGAGAGTACTCAAGCCCCACCCCTCCCTCTGGGAGTAGTGGTCTACCCTTGTATTCATCAGCGGCAAATTATCCTGGTGCAGCAGCAACAGCTGCGACAATTCTGGCAGTAGCAGGTGGTGGTTCATCTGGCAAGGTACCATCTGGCTATCCAAGAAGTGGAAAGCCTTCAGATGATTCACCCAATCACCAATTTGCCAGCTCCCCGGAGATGATTAGCAGTAATACCAAGACACCTGCCAGTAATACAGTTTCACCAAGAACAACACCATCGCATGTACCCGCCTCTTTGATGAGTGCTGAAACAGGTACCTTTTCAAATGGTTATCTAGGTATTTACACAAACATCAGCCATATCCACAAACAATATCACATGTAACAACTTAAAGAGTATAGAAACAGGTATGTTTTTGATTTATTTAGATTTCACAAGCACCAATCATATATATCAGTTCCTTTCAGGTATACCTTTTTAATTATAATTAGTTATTTACTAGACAAATATCAGTTATAGTACCATCTGTTTTGATTAATAGATATTGCGGTATGTTTTTGAATAATTACCTAGGCCTCAAAAACATCAATCATAAGTACAAACCATTTTGATAAGTAAATATTTGGGTACCTTTCTGAAAAATTATCTCGCCTTTACGAACAACAGTCAAGGTATGAAGCAGCATAATGAGTGCAGAAACAAGATTCTTTTGATTGGTTGTCTTATATGTTCCCTAGAAGTTTATCGAAAAACTTTTTGCTATTATTATAAAGTTCACTGTAACACAGTCTGCAACAAAAAATACTTCCGAAAGGTTTATTTTTGCAGATTTTTTTTGTAATCTTTGGGAGAGTAGGAGTGTTGGTCTGAAGAGGGAGGATGCAGTGAATCGAGCGAGATGGAGAGTGGGAGTGGGAGAGATTGCTGGTAGAGTGGGATAAATCCGGCCACCCAAGTTTACGGGGATAAAACTGGATCAAAACTGGATTGACGATGATGATGATGATGATTGGGATAACCATTATTAGAGGAATCAGGTTTGCATGGTGGTCATCAGTTATGCAATCCACCTCTACAACCTGGGATTGATTCCCAGGGTCCACATCTGGGCTGAGATTTCTCAATCTCCATCTGACTCCAATAATATTTTCTGTGGATACTCCCTTTATTCTTCCCTTTCCTAATTCGACTTTCATGACAAAGTCTGAGCTGTCAGGTGATTGAACATTAACCAATTTCTTTGCAATTGAAATTAAAGTATTCATTTATTCTAAACCGACCTAGAACCTACGGTTATTGAATGGTATAACAGTTCATTGAGATGCCTCCTCATGATCATTATTGTAACTGAACCTGTTGAACTTGCAAACAATACAGTGTACTCAATGATGGAACTCCTGGAAAACTCCACGTAATGAATACTGAGTACTTTGATATTGTTGGGTTTTTGCTAAGAGAGAATTTAATTCCATAATCATCATCATCATCATCATCATCATCATCATCATCATCATCATCATCATCATCATTATAATGATAATAATAATTAATCATTACTATTGTGCTGGCTGCATTGCAATATGATCACCAGCGCATTAAAAATAAATACAGTTTTCAACAGTTGAGGGTCTTAGATAGTCTGCAACAGCGGCTCACATGTATTAATAACCATAAATGCCCACAGTAAAGAAGACAGACCACAACACCAGGATCACTACCCTGCTCTATTCAACAAATTTCATGGTTCTTGTAAGGTTTAACGTGCTTATCCGAGAAGACGCGAATGTCTAACCATTTGCAGATGTTCAAGCAAAGGCAGCACTCTCTCCTCAATTATTTTAAGACCCTGAGTGTTGGTCCGGCCGGGAATCGAACCCGAGCCTCTTGCACGATAGACTGGCACCTTACCAACTAGGCTAACCAGGCGGCAACCGATATCCTTTGGCTTCCGTAACTCGCGATATATTTGAGAGCATTTGTTTGGGTCAATTGCCAGGAGCCCATAAGTAGGAGCAAGCAACTTCCATGTTTTAGTGTTACGGCGTTTTTACGAACAAACTTATTTTTAGTTGAGTTATTGCGAATTCAAACCAATCACATGCGCCCAAACATGATCAATAACATCACTGTTAGTTTGTATGATTTGTCTGGTTCTGGGACTGAACTACTGAAATTTCCTGCTAAAAGCGATCTTAAAAAAACCAGTTCGTAAAAACGCAGTGATATATTGTGGTAGTTGCTCGCTCCAACTTATGAAGAGGCTCCTGCTATTGCCGAATAGAATTTCAAAAAATAAAACTTTGTCAAATTCGTGTGGCTGGGTAGTGGAAAAATTTTCACTAGGTCGGGCATCGCGCGCTGCCTTGATCTGTTAGAGAGATTTCAATAAGAGCTATCACACAAATATGAGTTTTTATGATGTCATTAGCGTTTGGTGACATGCGCGAGCTTTTCCCGCCCTTTTTCAAAGAACGTGTTACCAATATTCAGGAGCCATTTAGCCTGACTATAAAATACAAATTATAGCATGTTCATAAATTGTCTTTATTTATTTACTTTTTGCTTTTTTGTTTCACATCACTTAACTAATCACTTGCAGCTTGGTATTTTGTTGCAAAAAAGTAAAAAAACATCAAAACTTTGAAATACTATTTATACTCGCTGGCCGGAAGTAGGTAATATTGCCTTTTAGTTTTTAAAAAGAATTTATCAAAACAATTAATTTAAAAATCTCGGCTCACTAACATTAACCGGTGCTTTTGACAGGGGCAAACACTATTAAATTTCAACTATATTTTAGTTACATATAATTATAGTTAAAAACTGCGTGGTCCAAACAACAAAGTGCATGTCTTGCATGCCATTGCTGTAAAGAGAAGTTAAACTTCTATACTTTTATGTCAGCTATTCCAGTTGAAACTAAAAAGTAAAACTGCAAATAGAAATATCAAGCATTTTTCATCGTTTTAAAATACTGGTTTGTCAACCGTCCAAGTCATATGCCTTGGACGAGAAGAGAATCGGATTGTCAAAGCTTTGGTGTGAGAACTGCATTCTTCCTTTCTTGCTCCTCCAGAAGTACCAGAAGCCGACACCAAAACCAGCGCCAATGAGCAACAAAACGGTAATGGCAATACCAGCTTTAGCCCCAGAAGAAAGTCCAGTAGTCCTTGCTATTAGAAGCAAAAAAAAGTTGATGTTGAGTCTAGACTCTGATGCACTGGTATTGTAGTAATTAGCGGTCCCGTGAATGCCTTTTTAATCTCTATTCCTTCCATTAGATAGTATATATTTCGTTGGCCAAACAACGTTATTGGTTCGTTAAAAGCATCGAATCTTCTGGTTTAGTTGAAATATAGAGATCAGAGATCAGCGGCACGTTTCTATTTAGCTAATTACGATCGAAGAACTAGTGAATCAACCATGATAAAGGAGTTAAAGTAGGATACACTGGAAACAAGAAGGAAATGTATACGGCTAAGGCCCCGTCCACACGAGTCTGGAGATTTTGTATCCGCAAATTTTTTTGTGCGGATACAGCCACTCCACCAATATGGAATGTATTTTCTCCCAACTAACCGGCAATATAATGTGGAATCACCGGCTCATAATCACAATTAGTTTATAATATGATTTATAAGTTAAGTCGTGGTTTATTTAACCTGAACACGGAGAACTTTCTGATTCCAAGTCAAGAAAAAAGAATACGAAATAGTCATGCATTTAAGTACAGAGTCAATCGAGCTACGTAGAATATTTTTAAATGTTCATTTTTTCCTAGAACATTCAACTGAATGGAACAGTCTTCCTAAGGAAATAGTTTTATCAGAGACTTTAGATAATTTTCAGAGTGAACTCAAGAACTACTTTAAACATTAATTTTATTATTCTATCGTTGTATAGATTTAGTTAGGTTTCATGTATATGCTTAATATTTAACAATTATTCCGAGAGCGCTTGTTTGATATGAGATGGTAAATAGCCAACAAGGAGCGTAGCGTCGAGTTGGCTATAATCATCTCATATCCAACAAGCGCGAATGGAATTGTTCTATTAAATTTCATGAACTTTCCGAACCCTTCGATACTTAAAAATGATAACAAACTTTTAATAAATTGTAACTGAGACGTTTTTGCTAACTTCCATATATAGTTACTTGGTATATGAGGTGACAACCGAGATTGAGCAACGGGTTCAATTTGCTGCCGCAAGCTTTGTAGTCGGTCACTATGTTAAGAACTTTTGGGATGTACTTAAAATTGGATGGCTTCCAATCAATGAGTGAAGAGATTTAAACCTCCTGAAATCATGCTTTAAAGCTTTGCATGGCCAGATTATCTTAAAATAATATAACAGGAATGACCCATGGAACTACGCTCTAGTAATTCAATTAGATTAGTGGTCCCGGCCGAAAACGAGATTTTTTATGACAATGGGTCCAAGCTTTTTAATAATCTACCAGAAAATATTAAAAATTCCAAACATTATAAAACCTTTTTAAAACTTTTAAGGGACGTTTTAATAAATAGAGTGCAGCGCGATTAATAGTAATAGTTTTTATTGTAATTCTTGGATTTTAGAATTGTAATTATATAATTTTGTAAATAACTTAATTTTGATTTATCTTGCAATTTGTATTTTAATTGTAATTTAACAGGGAAGAGCCACCCGGTGGATCTGTTAATAAATCTTTATTATTATTATTATTATCATTATCATTTTCATTATTATTATTAGAGGGAACCGCTAGAAACGTAATATTCTAGGTTGAAAATTTAATAATTATTGTTATAGTTGGTGTGATATAATCGTTTGATTTTTACCGACTTAATAAAATGTAAATGTAGATAAAATAACAAGTTTAGCTATTGTTTCAAATGAAGCTCGATTAGAGACGCTGCGTGAATCACGTTGAATGGAAGTTCAAACCACCACAGGTTTGCCGTCTCACCAGACTGCTGGAACTTATTTACCAACCAAGGAAGGATAGAAATCTGAGCTTCTGCTAGCTTAGGAGGAAAAGAAGGAAGATTCATTTCGTTTACAAGATTCAAGTCGCAAATGAATGTCAACTAAATGAGTTCAAACATTTTTTTTCTGGAAGTGTTTTTTCCTCTAGAACATGGACCTCTTTAATAAATGGCGACCATTTAAATATTCTTTTGTCTTTATTCACTTTGTTTAGCCTCACTAGTCTCGTTTCCAGTAAGAGGTTCTTTTGAATTTTCTCCTCGAACACGAGGCTAGTGAGCCTAATTTTAAACAAAACAAAAAGAACACTAAAATAGTTGCCATTTATGAGAGGTCAATGAAAATAAAGAAAGATTCGGAGATGTCTTAAGATACAATGACAGAAGAGCTGGTTGTACGTACTAGCTTTGATATGTACTATGTTTGCCCCAACTGAAAGATGGTTCGATTCAACAAAAGGTTGCTCTCCAGCGGTTCCGTTCTGACGAACTAGCGCCATTGAAACCGCACTTCATGTGCATGCTTTTCGTTTATAAGAATCCATTTTATTAGAATTAAGAAACTCTAAATTTGGAATTCTAAGGATTTATTTAAGAATCATACTGTGGCTGTATCACTTCAACAGTATTCTAATACTAGTTTTAATGTGTTGTAATGAAGTTTCTTTGATATGACGGTAAACTATTTTACTAATTATACAATGATTTACTGCTTCACTAGCAAATAAACAATTATTTAAGAATTATTAAAGAAAAATGTAAGACTCCAATGAATCGCCAATCTTGGGAAAATACTTCAAATATTAGAAAAAGTTGTACAATAAGTCCTTTTAAAATTGCTTTAAATTTCAAACGCACAGCTACCAATAAAACATACCTCCTTTTACGGCCCGAGTTTTCCCGTTTCCACCTGAAAAAGATATCAAATTCTAGTCACTCAACAAAACTAAATGTACAATCTTTTTTATTACCATCAAGACTCTCCAAACGACTTAGTCGCTATGTAAACAAAAAAAGGATGAACAAAACGGACTAAATATTTTTTTTTACTTTGCTGATGAATACTATACTGGTAACAAAAAATGTCAGTCACCGATAACAGTCCTTGTAAAATCTTCTGGGACTTGGATCACCACATTTAAAGCTGCTGACAATATATAATGTATTAAAGTGTGCATGTTTAGCTTAATTAGTCGAAAAAAATTATACCAAATAACAACAAGCGAATTGTTAGATCCTACGTACCACAAGAAGTTGGAGTTTTAAACATTTTTTATATGAACAATAGTGTTTTACCCGCCCAGGGATACTCATTGTCTAAGCTTACTACACATAAGTAATCTGCTACGTTGCCAGCGTAGTAGACCCTGATAGTGTAATGGTTAATACGCCTGACTAGTATACAGGGAGACGTGGGTTCGACTCCCGCTCGGGGCAGATCTACCAGCTTTATTTTCTGCTGAGTACGTTGGAAAGGTAATAACATTGACTTCTTTCTTTCATAGTGTTTTACCGAAAACATATTTAACATATTTCAACCAAAGAGAACATGAAAGAGTTATGGACTAATCCCGGCACAAAGTAATTCATCGTGGACGCGTTTTAAATATAAACAAAGTTAAATCAAAGTAATTCAAATGTAACATACTTTCGACTTTCTTTATCTGAAGAGAGTTGTGATCAACTGAAAAGTCGCCGAGTTTATCGTTCTTAACTCCATTCTTGAGGTTCTTTGTGACGTCAGTACCAGATGCAATGTCCCGTATAAAGGTCAGGTTGAATGACACAATGACACTTCCCTTCCTGCATTGAAAACAAACTATAAGAACTGCTGCAGTGCCGTATATATAACCCACAAGGTGTTTTTATTCTTGTCCAATCTCTTGATAGAGAAACAAGACGATAAAAAGAAAAGTTGCTTTAAGTTGTTTATATAACTCTTCTTTACAACTCACACAAGGCATGCAAACATGCCTGAAGATAAGCGACAATAACGATCACTTTCGGAACAGATGTCAAAGCTGGAACATAAATGATTATAGTTCGAGCGTCCCCAAGCAGCCAAACACTTGATTTGAATACCTTTACATTACGTTAAGCAGTAATATGTCAAGGTGCTCAATTAATGACTCTCAGAACACATATTTTATAATTAATCGGAACTATAATTGAATCCTTTAAGTGCCAACTTGCTCATAAAGCAAACACACTGCGATTTCTGTAGTGGAAAGCGGACGAGAGTCTTTGACCCGTTTACACTAGCGACACTCGTTATCTCGCAGTACTCCCGGGTCACTCGAGTTACCCAAAATTGTGTGTGTAAACGGGGTCTGAGTGATCCGCGGTCTTTGACTTCCGCTGGACTGGACACTAACCCATTGCAGTTAGCTCCCAGAAGACGCTGGTACCCATCCAGGAGCTGAGTTAAATTAGGCGGAAAAGACGGTAGCATTAATATTCAAATCTCGTTAATGCCGGGATTAAACTGGGTACCTTTTGGTTGGCAGCAGAGATTTGCCCCAACCACCCACACTGAGTCGTTGCTCTGTAGTACACGCTTTTTTTTGTAAGAACAACTTTTTAAGAACAATGAAGCTCAAAATGGATAAAATTTAAGAACAATTTTTAAAGAACAATCTCAGGCTGAGTCTCCAAATATCTATGAAAATCTTTTACCTATAGAGACTTCAATAGAACTCGTAAATTAACTTTGCAGTACAATATGAAACACAAAACGTCTGTCACATTTATTGTAAAATTCGAATCGCATCTTTCAATAATGTCTTGATTATTTCTGTTACGTTTTTGTTTCTTCAGTTTGAGCTGCTAGATAAAAGAACAGAATTAAGAACAATTATTAGCAATAAGCGCGGCCAAATGACGAACTGCCCTATGTAGAACGCGCCATTTCGCGGGCCAAACAGGAGATACGTAGGCTGAAAATTCATTTGCCGCCCTAATTTTGATTGGTTGCACAGATGTCAAACAACTTTGCTTGGTCAATAAGATCCTGAGGATACCATTTCAATGCCAAAGTTAGCGCGAATTTGTACTTGCTCAGCAAATGATGCTACGAAAACTTGAAAGGAACAAAATAGAAAAAAATTGTGAAGATATTGCTCATACCTGAAACCAGTTACATAAACACCGACGAAAGCCGCAGCAACTTTGCTACTTCCGCTATACAGGTCTGTAACCTAAAATAGGAAACATATTATAGAGTGGACGGAAAGCAAAAACACATAAGACAGTTGCCGCTCTCAAACAAATACATTAAAACATTAAAATGGACAAGACGTAATTCTAACGCCCATTATCAGAAATTGCTCTCCAAAAGAAAGGTCGTAAAAATATATTAAACTTGATAGCACAATGACATATTTAGCAGTAAAGGTTTATAAAATGAAACAAGTTAGAGCAAAGCTAAATCCTTTCGCAGGTTAGTTCCTAGCAGATGTTAGTATTCACTTACTACCCTGGAAGGATGGAAAGCTGAACCAGTTAGTCTGGGCAGAAAAGAAGCCAGTAGCACAAATGTTCTAATTTCAGTATAGGGCTTGGGTCAAACTGGGAACCTTGTAGTCGAAAAGCATGGATCTTTGCGTTAACCATATAAAAGTAGCATATACACAAATTTGGTAGTTAGACAATAACGGTGATAAATTAGAAACAAAGGAATTTCGTCATTTTTACGTGACGCTCCAAATTTTGACAATTTAACTACCATTGTATATGACACTAATTATTTTGTTAGTGATACTGGTTGTCTTTGCTAATGAATAGTTTTGCTTTAATGCCTTGTGCAGGGCATAGGTTTGAAATGTTTATAACTATGTGAAAAAGGATACTTACAGACTTTCGGAACTTTGAAGCTAGTGCTTTGTAAGACCCACTACTCTTGTCATTGTATGCGTCAGTCCATTTCACACTGGTAACTTTGAGTGATCCCGTGAATTTCAAAACTAAAGAATAAAATCAATAGACCATAATTTTGGTAAATAAACTACTTATGAGATAAATTGTAATTTAAGCTTTCTAATGTTTTTAAAGTGGTTACTGCAATTTGATTGGTTCCTAACATCATAATATCGAATCAAATCTTTTTAACGTGGTTACTGCGATTTGATTGGTTCCTAGCATCATAATATCGAATCAAATCTTTTTAACGTGGTTACTGCGATTTGATTGGTTCCTAACATCACAATATCAAATCAAATCTTTTTAACGGGGTTACTGCAATTGATTGGTTCCTAACATCATAATATCGAATCAAATCTTTTTAACGTGGTTACTGCGATTTGATTGGTTCCTAACATCATAATATCGAATCAAATCTTTTTAACGTGGTTACTGCGATTTGATTGGTTCCTAACAT
>JAOTRI020150010.1:0-20571 GCA_028564885.2 Zoanthus sanctaehelenae
TTCTTGTTTAAACAGGTAAAACAGTCTTGCATTGGATCTCCGTTTCTCGAGGGTTTCCCGGTCTAGTAGCTGAAGCATCTCTGTTACATTGTCTCTCCTGTCGTATCCTGCGAGATGTTTTTTGCAGTGTATGGGTCCCATACTGACGAACAGTACTCTACGACTGGCCTATTAAGTGTCTTATAGACTGCCTCCTTGATCTCTATTGATGGTGTTCGGAGGTTCCTTCATAAAAATCCAAGAGTTCTATATTCTTTGGAAGTAACTTTAGCTACATGCTCATTCCATCGCAGATCGCATGACAGATGGACACCCAGATATTTGATGTGGTCTATGGTCTCTAGGATTTGGCCGTGAAGCGTGTATGTAAAATCTGATGGCTTGCGCTTTCTTGTGATCTTGATTACATTGCATTTAGTTGGATTAAACATCATTTGCCAATCTCTCTCCCAGTGTTCGAGCCTGGTAAGATCATGCTGTAGCTGTTTGCTATCATTCTCAGATTTAACTGTGAGGTATATGACGGTGTCATCGCTGCAAACAACCTAAAGATTGCATGAATGATGGCAAATCTTTATGTAAATGAGAAAGAGTAATGGCCCAAACACAGAGCCCTGTGGGACGCCGGATGACACGGGCACATATGATTTCTCACCCCCAATTACGACATATTGGCTTCTGTTTGTCAGGAAATTTTTTATCCATCTATGTGTATGACCGTTAATGCCATAATTGGCCAGTTTATGTAATAGACGCTTGTATGGTACCTTATCAAAAGCTTTCGAGATGTCCATAACTATGACATATTTTTTGCCAATTTATCAATGAACCCAATCAGTTGGGTCTCAAATGATCGTTTTTGGCGGAAGCCGTGCTGTCAAGTCAGAGAAAATCTTGTGGTACTCTAGGTGCTTCGAGATATTGGATGCCAGTATGCGTTCCATGCATGGTTTTACTGCATATGCAGGTCGGAGATATTGGTCGGTAGTTACGAACATCTTGTCTTGGTCCTGATCAATTATGGATAGGAGTTACATGGGCTAGTTTCCAGTCTGTTGAAAGGGATCCTTATTGAAGTGATTCCTGGAAGATGTGCGTGAGCACAGAAGTTATTTGTTTACTAACTTCTTTCAGGACTCTAGGACAGAGATTATCAGGTCCACTTGACTTGTTAGGGTTTAGGTTTGATAGCAGTTTTTGTACACCCTGTGCAGTGATGTGGATTGGAGGCATGGATGGATGGTTTTGCTGCCTCAATCCTATGTTGATTAAAGTTTGCTCGGCTAGGTGTTTAATATCCAGTGGTCGTTCTCTGGTAAATACAGACTGGAAATGATGGTTTAATAACACAGCTGTTCCACTGTTAGTTGATATTTCAGACCTTTGTGACTTCAGAGTTCAGTTGGTACGCCAAGCTTGTCATTTCGAGCATGTTTGATAAAGGACCAAAAACGTTTTGACACACTGGATTCATTGTCCCTACTAATAGGAGTAAATATTTCTTCAACATAGGACCAATAATTCTGTTTATTCATTCGCTGCACTTCTCTCCTAAGAGCTTTGTAATGGTTAATGTCACTCGGACAATGCGTTTTGTTTTTGATGCTGAATTACTTTTTTACGGATCAAGCGCATGATGTCAGTGTCTATCCAGGGAGGGCTATCCTTCTTTTTTGCTCTTTTGGTTAGAATAAACATGTCTATTCCGGTTTCGATGTGGTGTTTGAATGCTTGCCATTTTGCCTCTACGTCACCTTGCCCAGGGTTTTGCTCGCCAAAATCTAAGTTTTGGATGTGCTTCCTAAAGGCATCCCAGTCAGCTCTTTTATACAGCCAGATCTTTCTTGGCTTCTGGTGGTGACGTATTGTGGAGGGATCTCCCTCGACAATCGGACAGCAGCATGGTCTGCCAGTCCGGGTATTGTAGTAACAGAGTGGATGATACCAGGATTGTTGGTCGGAATGAAGAGGTCAAGTGTGTTGTCGTCATGAGTTGGCTGGGTAACCATTTGTGTGAGCCCGTTGTCAGCTAGTACATCCATAAATTGGATATGTTACGTTGGTCAGGGTAACGACACTTAGGCTTCATGATATAAATATTGTTTGCCCAGTCTATACCAGGGAATTTGAAGTCGCCAGTTAACCATATATGGCAGTTCTTATTGTTACAGATTTTATCAAGAGATTGAGTGAGGTAGTCAAGGCTAGTGTCATCACCGACATCGGGTCTGTAAAATGAGTAAACATACAAATCTTTCAACCCCACTGCACTATATTTATCTTGACCCATGTTATTTCGCACAACGTTAGTTCTAACTGTTCTTGACGCGAAGAAAGCAAATAGTCGGATATTGCTGTAAATACCCCACCGCCACGTGTGTGGCGTAGTTGAATTTAGTATAGAAATATGGAGAGAATGTATAGAGTTTTGAAAGTACTATATTTTTTCATTTAAATCCAAATAAAGATTGAGAAAAACGCTAATCGTGTCTTTTTTATGTTCTCAGTGATCCCCTGACCCAGTTTCGGCAAATTCCGTTCAAGTTTATTTGACTTGTCAGTTATAGTCACTTCAGTTATTGTTTGCTTTTATTCTGTCAACCATCAAACCAAACTTTTCGCTCGGAAAATTAATGTTGTAAATTTAGTTTTTATTCTTGATCGACAAACCTGCTTACATTATTGTTGCTCTTGACGGTGTTTATAATCAGGTTTTTTAAAACAAGTACACGCTTTATTTTTTTATAAGAACAACTTTATAAGGACAATACCGCAGCCTGGTTAGCCCAGTTGGTAAGGCGCCAATCTATTGTGCGGGAGGTCTCGGGTTCGATTCCCGGCCGGACCAACACTCAGGGTCTTAAAATGATTGAGGAGAATGTGCTGCCTTTGCTCTAACATCTGCAAATGCCGGGTAAGACTTTCGCGTCTTCTCGGATAAGGACGTTAAACCGTAGGCCCAGGAGTAAGATCCTTGTAAGGGACCTCGAGTCCTATTATCTCTACTCCTTGAAACCTCATTAGGTTCCTAAATGTCCTAGGTACTAACTGAATATTATACTTAAATGCATGTCAGGTAGATCAGTTCTGTTTGATTTCAACCAGATACAAATTATTTGACTTTGTCCGCTATACATTTCGGTCAGTAAGGGCCTCGTATTCGGTCTGTGCACACGAAAGTAAAATTTTCTACCATGGAGCCATGCTCGCAGGACACTTTCACTTCTGTCTACGGTCCATAATTACCGTCCATAAATTTTAGTATTCAAACACTAAAGTCAACATGCGCGCGCACGAATGAGCAAAGATAGGTTATACTGCAATAATTAACCATACATCGACACGCAATACATTCCCCGCCAGTCACCAGTAGCCGAGACATTGCTCCGACTGTCGCCATAGACGCAAAACAACGGAAAACGAGCAAAATAAATGACTTTGTTTGGGAGTGAAATAGCGTCTGTCTTACCTCAGACTATTCGAAGTTGTAGTAGTCAATCCTCGATTAGCCAATGTGCTATTGTGCAGTTCCACTTGCTGCAACGGCGGCTCAGAACCAATGGGGTCAGGGCGATGAGTTACAGGTGCTGGTCCTGAAATCACGGAAAGGCTCATGACATTTTGTGGCTGGGGCGCTACTTTTGAAGACGGTAACGCGTACATAGAGCACATGTACTGTTGTGACGTAGGGCAGGGGGCGGAACCGCTAGAACCAGCTAGGTTCGTTTGTGAACCAGTCACAGTGACGTAATTTGGGATGTATATGCGTTGATTCAAGCGATACCCACTCGGAGTTAAATCTTGTGACATTCGTAGAGCCGTCCCGCTAAACGTCCGACGTTTTAAGCTAGCGTTTGAGTGACTTTCGTTCCGCACTTCAAACGTGTTTCTATTGACATTCTTGGATTGTACATCATTTTCAGACATTGCTAAAATATTACTTCTCCAGTCTGACTCATTTGTCGATCCAGTTCGTGTATTAGGTATCAGTCTTCGTCCACCAAAACGCTGCTTTGATGCCGAGGAATTACCAGGCCCGCTAGACACCATGCCTAAACCTATGAGCGACCGCCGATCACCCCGTGAAAGCGAGGCCAAGTTTTGATGACTTACAGCCGACAACGCTGTTTGTTGAGAAGAGTATGGGAAAGATAGATTCGCTGTAGTTGATGAATTTACTGTAGCAGTCGCAGCCGTCATACTGGCAATATAGTCTGAGTAATTCTTAGCTTCTGCTGCGTTCTTTTCTGAATTCTTGCATGTAGCTTCCTTTAACTAAAAACAACAATAAATTTCAAAATAAACACTGACGCTAAAAGCTGACGTTTCGACAACATCAAGTTGTCACTATCATATAAGGACAACTATAATCTATGTATATAAATATGAAAAGAAAAACAAAAGAAAACAAACAAAGGAAAAACAAACAAAAGAAAACAAAACAATAATAAATATTTATCAATCTTAAAACAAGGCTAAAACAAAACAGGAATACTTCCTAATGACAACTTCCCCTCAAGAGGCTTTTCAGTTTCATTTTAAAAAATTTCCTCTTTACCATTTAGGAATCCCAGCTAATAAGAGCGACCCAGCTGGCTATTCACACGGCAAGGTGAATCTGCTCCAAAAAAAAAAACGCCGATGCCAAATACGAGTCTGTGACTTGAACCCGGGTCTTCCACATTCCTGACTACTGATCTACACTGCCTCATTCAAAACTCACCAACACCATATTAGGCAAATCATTCATTCTTTTCGCCAACTAGGTTACAATATAAATGGTGTCCAGCGAAGCAAGACAACATATTCGATTCTTGTCGACTGGATTTTGAGTGAATTCTGTCAATTTAGATCCCAGCCCTGCTACCCGTGGGTCCCCTCAAACACCACCTTAATAGTGCCACGTAATTTCCTCCTGAAACTCGCTCATAAAGTTATCCAAACTGCAAGTACTTAAATAAAAAATATTTCATTTATTAATTTCGTGTTATCAAACGTCGCAAAACGACTTCCGAAAATGAATTTTTTTGGAATCCACTGACAGAAGTGACGTTTTATTGAGGTTTGAGCGTAAAATACACATGGTAATTCATATTTAATTACAAGTTTTAATATTTTTACAATTCGATGGCATTCTCTTTACCTGAAATAACAACTAGTATTTATATTTCATAAATGACCAAATCACTCTTGAAAGAATGTTTCACATGCGGTCAGCGAGCCAGATGGTTGTTTTCTCTATGTCCGCAAGTATCATATGATCCGATTATAATTTCACTTTATTCCTTGGGTATACTTTAGTTTACTAGTTTTTGTGAGAATAACTATGCAAGAAAACTATAGCTTAAAGGGAAACTGAACGCTAAAACCATTTTTTTATAGCTTGAAAATTTAGACAAAGTATAATAAACATGTAAGTTTTTTTAAGCTATTAGCCAAGCAATTCAGAGAAATTCGATGTTTTGTAACGAATAGACAACATTTATGACGTAAATTACGATATTAGGAAGATTAAAACAAGGAATAATCATGAATACAGCACGGCTATAGAGTTGTAAAGTGTGACATCATCCGAGCGATGAAGATTAAGAATGTATCCTTGCTAAAAATCAGCAGCTTGGTGCAAATAGCCGGCGAGATATTACCACTTTTATGCCCTAATGACTCCATACATATCCTTCTTAAAATGGCTTTGTTCCTCACGTTAGGAACCAAGCCAATTTAACAAGGATTTGTATGAGGTCATCAGAGCATAACCGTGCCAATATCTCATCACTGATTGGTGGTGAAAAGCAAAATTTCGGCATGGAGGCATTTTTAATCTTGTTCTTCTAAATATAACTACGGAATTAGTGATTTCACAAATATACATTATGTGACGTCATTACTTTAGTACTCTAATAAAGAGAAAACACTTCACAAGACCTAAATTGCCCCAAAAATATAAAAATTTCGAAGCAAAGTCTCATAGTTATGCTCTGAACATCTACGTCATATCACACCGCTGACAATCAAATCTGCGACCACGGTATCAAGCTTTTCTTGAGAGTTTTCTTCGTTTCTCTGTTTCATTTCTCAATGTGATTTGAATAATTTGAAAAAAAATCTTCACAGAGTTAATCTATTACACAAACAGATTCAAACAAAAATATATTAATCTTAAGCCTTCTTCTGAAATAGTCCCTAGTTGATTTTGTTTTCTGAATTTTAATTTTTTCAGCCATTTGTAGTTTAGCTATACCTGCTGATGCAGAACGGCCACTTTTTTGCTATTTTTTAAGCAGCATTCTAATTATGTCTGCTTACAAATTTATTTATATTCACTAGCCTACTTTACCCTTACGATAGCCGCTTTGTATGTTTACTTTCATCGTAGCCGAATAGTGCTAATATCGATAGGGCTCACGCTTAGCAAGAAGCAATTTAACAACAACTCCTGAAAGACTCAAAATAAGTTTTCTTTACAAATAAATATTTTCTTGTTTTTTGTTTATAAATGTAAATGAAAACATTACGGTTACCTTTCATCTTTAGCATAAAAAGCAATAAATAAATGTTTATATATGACTTGTTATTGTCATCTTTATTAAAAATTCAACTTCTTAAATATAACACTTGAATTTTTGAAAAAATTATATATATATATATACACATACATACTTATATCTAGCGTATAAGATTTGTGAACAGAACACGCAACACAAGAGATATTGTCATTTCTGTTTGGATTTAGCCTTTTTTTGTTTTCAAGATCAGGGGCTTTTTTGGCAACCAAAAGTAAAGATATTTGTATATTTTGTTTGCTAAGATTTCAATTTTGAATATTTATAATTGAATGTGGCAGACTGTGCTGAATAACTATCGTTTTCACGAGATAGATGAGGAAATATTGTTGATTTATTTAACAGTTTAATGGACGCCTTGTAGTTTGATAGTCCTAAAAACAGTCGAAAATACTCTTCAGTCTTTAAATGTTTGTTTTTCTTTTAAAATTAAACATTTCTTACTAAAAATGGAAGAAGCTTCCAGATGTTTTTTTTGAAACTATATGATTAACATATAAAACGCTAGAGTTAATAGCGACCGAAGCTTTAGACTTTAGTGCTTTGTCTCTTATGCATGATTGGCTATTTTTGATAAAAATATAATAAAATAGTTTTGATTCAAGAATTTAGCTAGAAATTCAATATTTTAGGACATCATTAAAACAAAGTTTTTTTCCACAGCTGTCCACCATCAGATTTTTTTATTAAACTAATACTTAATGCCAAGAATACGCTAACTACGTTTGTTTATTTCTGTATAATTAAAAACAAAATTGTTGAAAACTGAAAATTATGTTTCGAAAGCGGATGCTTTGATATAAAGTGCGGTTGTAATGTCATTTTTTTATTTAGTAAGATAAAGTGCGAGCAAGTGTTAAATCAGAAAAGAAAAATGTTAAACTAATCCTTAACCTGCAATTAATTTGTTAATTTTGTCTTACGTACACCAAGGGAGATGTGTGAATATATTAAATATACAAAAGCTTTTTACACGACTACATGCACTTACCGGTTCGCTAATCTGATGTATCAAAACCTACACTAGATTATAGTAACAAACCTGTACTTTTTTTGGTTGTTTTCACAGCTAAAGTGAAAATGAATATTAAAGGTTTGGCATTGTTGCAGTTCTATGTTTTCACTAAGTTGATGATATTTGCGACTGAGCCGAAAGGTAAGCTAACAATCAAGTTGTCGCAAACTTTTGCTTATTATTTCTAAAACAGCTTGGTCTTATATCTTCTTAAAACCGCTTCTCATTGCTGTTTTCTGGAAACACTTTCTGTTCCTTTCTAGTATCTCCTAGCGCATATAAACACTTTATCTTAGTTTAGGAAGATATGATAACTGAGCAAAAGTTTCTTTACCTAGATTATCTCTTATTTTCTTGAATACCTTGGAATGAATTATTGATAATGTCTGTTATAGCAACATCAAATATCTAAACATATAAGCGGATATCTCCAATATAATTCCGCATTTCACGAAGAGAAAATATTCTTGTTTTGTGCATTATCATTTTGAGTTTAATATCAGTAAAGAGGGGTAAATTAAAATGAACTAATTTAACTGAAAAAAGCGAAGGCTTTCCTCCGAGTTTTTATATTCATAACTTTATATAACGTCCCGACCTTCACTACAGTCTTTACTGGAAAGGAAAGGAACACTGATAACACAAAAGTACATTTCTATAAACACATACTAACAAGTACATTTTTTAAGAACAATGATTCCCCAAGTATAACTGAGGAATTTATATTTGCCAAAACGTTTTCATTTCTCGAAGAAAATATTTATATATGACATACTTCTCAGCCTAACTTTGGCGAATTAAAATTCAAACACCAGGTTCCCGAGAATGTGGTTGAAAATGGATTTGGAGGGATTTCGTAAATGAAGATTGAAAATAAACATTTTCTTTGGACTCTTAATTAAATCAGGTTTTTATACATTTTTATTACTATTAAATCCAAACGTGAGCTTTATTTCTGATTCCTCTTGCATTTATACAAGTTTTAATTTTTATCTACATATAAGTAAAACTTTATGTTTGAATTTAGAACTTCAGTCTAAAGGGTATAAAATAACTTAATTCGTAGATTACGAACTTGCATATAATATATACTAGGGTCTACATATAAACTAGTGGTAACGAAACTTGAAGTATATTGCTGTCGAGCGAGGCTGTTGATTCTTTTTCGTGTACTGATAATTATTCTAGATTATATTTTCTATATACTTTGGGTATTTTTCATATTTGTGTTTTGTTTACATACAGGGTTATGGCGCTTTGATTTAACAATTAAGTTTTCAGTCTGTCAAATGTCCTTTAAAAATGTTTTTCCGTATTCAACTGAACAAGTTTTGCCCTCGTTTGTTTCAATGTGTATAGTTTCTCGGCTAGTTCTAATTCTTTGGTATTTGCGCCAGGAGGGATCATAAATGACATAATCTTTGCTTTTGGCCGAAGTGGGCCGACCATTGTACGTTCTTGTTTGAGAGAGCAATGGCTTTGTTACCGTCTGTAAACCTGCACACGGATTACAGGCAGTCAGGAAAATCTTTAAATTACAAAACACACAATCGGTGACTAGGAATTTAGAACATGTTCCATAAAATCAGGTTTATAGTTTTGGTAAAATATAGGTTTTGATATCATAGTTATTGTATATTGGTAGCGGTAACTTTCAGGTTAAAGTTTGGTAAGCAACTGCAAGTTTTTTTTAAAGTTTTATCCGAACATATTTATTTAAATGTAGTTCGTTTTCGATTTAAAACAGTATCATAAATTTTGGCAATAATTTTAATTATCGAGAAAACAGTATAAAACTAAGCAGTGTTACTACTATCACATTCAATTGATTTCATTCTTACTTCTTTCTTACTGTTGAAGAGGTTTTGGATCTCAGGAAAATATTTGCAGTTTTTATATAGAAGGTTTGTGTTCCGGCGCAGGTGTATGTTTTCGTTATATGGGCTTAGAAATTTTTCTGACGCGCCATATACGACAAAAAGATTATAATTTCATTTATGTATATTTGAGTCGGTAGTATAACTCAGACTTGGTTCTTTTGTTAAACAATACGTAGTGTTTTCTATATAACAGGGAAGTAAAAACACTTTAATTTTTAGTTTTTGCTATGTTATTCGAGATTTCAACTTAATGTCCTGATGTTAGTCATTTCTGTCAAAGCAAATGAATAACTAGTTCTATTCCAACCCATATTTTCTTATGTCACAGTTCGAGCAAACAAAAGATTTCTTTCGAGGCGCACAGAAACAGAAATAGCTTTCACACACGATCAAAAACCGACATGTCTTGCCACTTGAAACAGAAGTACCACAATTAGTAAATATCTTCGGGAACATGTATGGTGAAATTTACTTTAATTTATTTTTGTAGTTAAACTTAGCAGCAACTTAAAAGTACAGTTTTTAAGCTGTATAACTAATTATTTAAAACGAAAAACCAATTGCAAAACAAAACTTTACTCGGGGCTACTGCTTTTGAATAATATGGCTTCACTGACCAATAGCAGCCGTGAGAAACATAAACTTCTAAAATATACAAAGAGTAATTTAAAAGAGTTACATTAACGTTTAAAGGATAAATGAAAACAACAAAGTTGTAAATGGCTCTCCATTTCAAATTGAAAACAAAACAGTTATATAAAATGTGAGAATAGTGGCGAAATTAATTTTGGGAATATGGTTCGAGGAGTAATTCCACTTTCGATAACTAAGTGACAATAACTTCATAGATTTGTGATTGGCTAAGAAAAAGGGAGGCTACATAAAACTTATACTATCGGATAAACAACACTGCCTCCTGATTTTGATAAAGTGTTTTATACGTCACATGCAGTAACAATTAGCATGAACTATAACTGATACACAAAATACACAGCCTAAACAAACCCGGCTAATCAACATTCATTCACTAGGGGAAGCGAATGGTCTCTTAAAAAATGACAAATTCCCTATCGCGCGCGCTTAGTGCCAACGAGCAAGACAAAACGTAAATAATTTTTGATGATTTTTTTAGGCCTCATTGTGTTACAACGTCGTGTTAAAGTTACAATTTAAATTTTTTAAAAGAACATGTTTTCTGGTAAAAGTTTAATAATTAAAAGCTTTCGACTGTTCCAATACGGCCGTCATCAGATAAAAATGAAATAATAGATATAGTTCTCAAATGAACGAGAAAAGAACGTTTTGTATTCTTTACCTCAAGAAACTTTGCACAGAAATCAAACACGATTTCGCCACATGACATCCAATTCACCAGGCGTTGAGAAAAAATAAACCTTACAAAAGAACGCAAAAAGAAATGTTTTGATTTTTTTAATAATACCTCTCCAAACTCTACATAAAGAAAACACAACTCGCTAATTAGCCGAGGAACCACGCGGCCTAACGCCACATTCATCTTTAGCGCACTCCCATTGGCTGCAGTTTCGGTGCAGTTCTTCGCTCACCTCCGATTGGCCCAATGATCTTTACACTACATCTCTTACAAACACTCGAGATTTGTATCGCCTGAATACTATCCTGGTACGGCTCTATAATGCTGTCTTCTCACCAGCCTTGCGTCTTCGCTCGACTGGCTCGTTCTCTTGAACCTCACGTTCAGCACGTGATCACTGAGCATTTCCAAGGATTATGTCCTGGAACTTTTTCCCAATGCTATTTGTTTCCTAGTTGAATTTTGCTTGATACTATTCACTCATCAAATGTTTTCGGGTTAAAGGCAGATTTGTAAAGTTTTGGATCCTACGTTAGGATATCCGTTAAACTTGGTCAATGTGACGTTCGCGAACGGGTCATTGATGAAAGATTGACCCTACACTACAGTACGCTGTTTATATTTTGTTTGTTCTTTTTTAATTCATGTTGGTTTTTAAACCTATGCTACTTTTTATCTTAAAAGGGATTTATATATTTTTTGATGGACATAAACGATCGTGAATAATTTTATGGCTTATTAATTCCTCTTCTGCCATCTTCTACCACTCAGCACACTTTTTCTCTCCGGCCTCTTTCTACCTACTTAATTTTCTGAGTTTTTTTCTTGTACAAATGTTATACTTGATAACATGAATTTATTTTTGAACGAAAGTTGTACATTAAACTAAATTATAGTATACAATTTTTTTTATTAAGAACACTCTTAATAAGAACAGTGAGCCCGAAAAATAAGAACAAATTAAGAACAATTTGAGCCTGAAATGAAAATTCAAAAAAAAGAAAAAATAACAAACTGAGCGTGGCAAGCAGCCATCACACAAAGCATCACACATTAAATATATTTCATTACTTAATACAAGTATACTCCAACTGTAACAATTACATGTACTGTCAACTGCTGTGAAATACACAAAATTTTACATGTATTTCGAAATATCCCGTATCCCTATGATTTTTAATCAAATATGGCGTATCTCTATAATTTTTTCCTCAAATATCCCTTATCCCTGAAACTCCTAGGGCCTTAATGTAATACAATTTAAATGACGTGTCTTGCATGTACACATGTTCTTTTAAAAACTAAAAATTGGGCATAAATAAACACTGAAAGCCTTTGAAATCGATTTTCAACCGTAAAGAATATATTTCAGTTAAGAACAATATAAGAACATTTTGAGCCTCAAATTGTTGAAAAAAATAAGAACATTGAGCCTGGGCAAAATTGTACTGGTAGTGGTTCTTAATAAAAAAAAAAGTTTACTTCTGTATAATATATTATCTTCTTTAACAATTAAAATTGCCATAAAACTATAGATAGCAAACTGCTTTTTCTTTATAAATATAATTTAAAAAACTAATGATTTCAGTTTTCAAAAATTTCATTAGGTGAAACTTTGAACTATCTTGAGCAGGAGCTGATACGTAAACTGTTCAATAGTGCCAACTACTCAAGGGACGCCAGGCCAGTCGCAAATAAGTCAGTGGCGTTCAATGTGACCTTTGATCTGGCATACAGCCAGCTCATTGATTTGGTGAGTTGTAGCTATATTAACACGTTTTTTAGAACTCAAGATGGCTTTTCAGTGTTCACTGTGACCTTTGATTTGGCATACAGCCAACTTATAAACTTGGCGAGTTGCAGCAATAAACAGTTGAGTTTATTATAACACAAGATGGCTTTTCAAGATTAATTACCTATACCCAAATACTATAATAAATATGATCCTGAAAGCAAAGCAAAATTAGTGTGAAATAATGAATGCTGCTTTTGCAGCAGACAACCAGCTAAACTTGACAAGATCACAACATCTTCAGATTTGAAAGACCCCGATTATTATACATAAACCAAGTGTTTGCCATCTACAATCATAGCAAAGAATGATTATCTTACGACGATGCTAAGCTAGCAGTTAAAGTGTACAGCAGTTACCATACTGGTTTGAGCATAGCCTTTATTTAAATGTAGAATGTAAAGATACTTTAACATACTCTTACAATGTTAATTAATTACTTGTTATTATATAATATATTTCAAAACGTCACTGGTAAAGATCAAAGCACTTAGCAGGTAGATAGTTTGCTAATTGTGACTCAGTGATTTCAAAGTTTCACAAAAACTAAATTTGGAAAATAGCTTTTTTGCTAAAAGCTACTTTTTTATAATTGGTATATAACAGAACGCATTTTGACCTCCTAACTTAAAAAAAACCAGGATGTTTGGTGGACCCTTGGCGGCCATGTTCCGCAGCTATGCTTCGGGAAACATCCGGCGGCGGCCTCGAGACTACGAAGCATACTGTCTCCCTCTGTCTTGAGCAATAAGTGTTATTTATGTTTATTTTTCATTTTCTTTGACAATATTTCAACAGGACAGCAAAAACCAGATTTTGTCAAGCAAAGTATGGATTCGACAGGTAAGCAGAGTTGTAATAACTATATTTCAGATTTTACTCCAAATTTTAATTGCTTGAAAAGTTTTCTGTTTTAAAAACCCGACTTTTGCACTCCAGACAAAACAATGTGAAAAGCACGCAAAATAAATTAATGAAGTCTATCATGAGTATAAAGTTGTTGACTTGTTTGAAATTTGTTTTTTTTTAAAAAAAAAACAGAAATGGAACAACCCGTATTTGACTTGGAATCCAGATGACTATGCAGGAATCTCGCACTTAAACGTGGACCCAAAGAAGGTTTGGGTTCCTGATATTGTGCTTTACAACAAGTGAGTCGTATTTAGTATATAAGATAACAAAGAGAAATATACAGAATATGCTGGGATATTTTTCTTACCACATAACATGACTTCTAAATGGATTAGCTAATAATATAACACGATGAAAAATTGTCATAGAGGCCTGGGGCAATTATAAAGCCGATTAGCACTAACTCAAGGGTTAAATGTTTACTGAGCCCACGAACTTCGTTTCACTCTTACAAGAAGAAAATTTATCTCAACTCTGGAGATTAATGAGACTTTTCCAAGTATTCATAAATAACCGCTTACTTTATCTTAAGTAATAAATTTTTTTTTGAACTGTTGCTTAAACTGGGCTTAGACTTAACTTTGAACAAATGAACGACAGAGTTTTGTGAAATTTCAGTTTTTTAGAGCAAGACTTCTGCGTTACCAAAATAAACAAATAAAATTTAACCTCCCCAAACATTCCGGAGTCAATGTTCTAAGCCAACGCATATTTATCTGTGAATATAGATGTCCCAAGACCGAAGCCAAGGAGATTTTAAGCGTTACTGAAACATCTTAGATTAGCAATTTTACAATTGAAATAACATGTTAAAATTAAACTACAAATTGCAGTCCTCAAAAATACTGCAGATACCTTTTCTGAAATTCACATGTTCGACTCAAATCGCATCCTATACATATAACAAAAATACTCATTTTATACTGGAAATGCGCTTCTGCAAGGATATTGACATTAAGTTATGTTTTTAAAATGCATTTAAAGTAAAAAGTTTACTTTTACTACATATTACTATTAGCTACATAACAATTTCGATCAATTCATTTTATCTTTTAACAGCAAATTCTTTCTATGCAATTGTTCGGTAATTTTTTAATTCTAGTTACGATTAACATATTATCTATTTTCGTTCTTGCAAATTTTAACTATTAAAATAAGCTAAGCTTGTATTTACTTTTACTTTTGTAAACCAAGATGACGTCGTTTTGAAGGATTATATTAACAAGGGCTATCTTATCATTGTTATTGTTAATAATCTGATTATTGTTTATGTAATGTAACTAATTATCTCTGTTATAATTGTTTTGAATTGTATACTGTAAGTAGAAGAGAAAAGTGAAATGTCAAAGTTCAAGAGTTGAATAAAGAAGACAAAGTTTTAGAGAATCAGTTTCAGACAGATAACGATCCAGAGGATAACTGAACCTATTATCTTAGTTACCAAAAGCTTCTGCAGGCAAAACAGCTTTTTCCAGATCCACCAAATATATAAAAAAGATCAAAGTGTGTTACACATATGTTTTTTTCCAAAATGTTTTAAAATCGTGGTTATTTACAAGCTAAATCCCCCTGTTTTGGGAACGTTTATCAAAATTTTGAAAGCTTTAAAAGAATTCATATAATGGCTCGGCTTATTGGTAAATAACTACGGTAAGCTGTTAACTCTTCTACTTTTTGACAACGTAAATCATTAGTTTTTGAAAAAGCTATTGTAAACTACCTTGAACGCATGACTAACTAAGAAACTAAAGATTAAATAACCAAACAATTCATTGAGTTATTACCAAACTAACTAAGCAGTTATAAAGCTTGAAAATGTTACTTTCTTTTTGTTAACAGTGTTGGTTTGGAGAAAACTGGATCACTAACATACTTCGACACAAAAGTTGTGATTCAACATGATGGAACAAACAAATGGTACGCTCCAACAGAAGTGAAAAGCATCTGCAAAATCGACATAACGTACTTTCCGTTTGACAAGCAGGAATGTCCTCTCAAGTTTGGCTCATGGACTTATAATGGCGACCAGCTTAATTTTTCCAATCAGAGAGACACAGCAGACATATCTCAGTACATACCGAGTGGGGAATGGGACCTAACTGGAGCGCCGGCAAAACAAAATGTGGTTCGTTATAGTTGCTGTCCAAGTCCCTTCATTGACATCACATTCACCATTTGTGTTCGGCGAAGGGTTCTGTTCTACGTCGTAAATCTAATAGCACCGTGCATCGTCCTGTCTGCATTAATTATATTCTCTTTTCAGTTACCTCCAGAATCTGGCGAGAGAATGGGTGTCGTGATAACGATTCTCCTTGGACTGACCGTGTTCATGTTGTTATTGACTGATAACGTACCGAGAACATCAGAGGTCATACCATTGATTGCAAAATATTCATTTGCTGTGATGGTGGAGATTGCTTTGTCTCTAATATGCACTTGTTTTAGTCTAAGAGTGTTCCACCGACACCCCACTAGGAAAGTTCCTTTTTGGCTTCATCATTTGGTATTTAAGATACTGGCACCTGTCTTCTTGATGGTTCCTCCAAAATCTCGTCAAACAGAACAGGAATCTTCTAAGCATACCCGCGACGTTTGTGGTTTATCCTCCAAAACAGTTTACAAGAAACCTTACTTCTGCATGTCACGATTACCAAATGGTTCTCTTACTTGCCATGACAAAGGAAAAAGCAACGCCGAAACTAATAGTCTTCTTGAAAATAGTGGCATCGAAATATGTGTCCAAAAGGAAAGAGAATTTATGAAACCAAGTGTTCTCAATGATATCTCCCCAGACGTAGCACTTAAATTCGATGAAATGATTTCTTGCATGCACTCAGTGATAGATCACTTGACAGCCACTCGAGCCACTGAAACTCGAAAAGATGAGTGGCATTTCGTCGCTATGGTGATGGACCGATTCTTTTTCTGGATATTTATGATTACCATAATTTCATCATCAGTGTTGTTTTATACCCTGATTCCAGATTTGGGTTAAGGCAAAAGCTAACTTTTATCAGATATACTTACTTAAAAAAATAATTAGCAAGGTAAAAAAGTGTTTGTCGACTGGATAAATAATTTGATTGCATACAATAATGGCGCTACAAAATGCAGCAACTACACATTCTCCTTAAGTCTTTTTTTTTTATTTTAAGGTAATTGAACGTATGAATATATGAAACTCCCTCTCTTGATGTTTTTGAAGTTAGATTAGAAATTTGTCGAGTACGTATATGTTTTTCGCTTTGGGAAAGTAATTTTGAGAAAAGAGGATCTATGACGACATTCACAAGACTCACCAATATGTGATCAAGCATATTGTACCCCTTAACGTCTTTAGTGTTCTACGTCTTCCAAGACGCCAATCACTGTCAATGTTGCTGTGCATCCTTTCGATAATTGCTGTGATTAGTGTTTCCTACAGAACAATATGTGTGGCTACTTAGAAAGGGACAAATGAAGCTTCTTGCCCTTCATATTTAACAGTTAATATGTTACCCATAATGCTCTAGATACAGGAATCAGATTGCAGTTCTCTCTTATCAGGCTTGGAGTTGTTCAATCAATCAATAGAAATGAACAAACCACAACAATTATACCATTGGCTGTCCTAAAACAGCCATTGACATGAGTATTATCCACAACACAGTGGTAAAGTAATAAACAGTGCAGTAAGTTAATGTTGGATTTGTAATGGTGAGGCTGTACAAGAAGACGACACCGATTTATACTTTTGTACTCCCTCAACTAATTTAACTTACTACTGCATAAACATATTACATTGACTTCAAGAAACCAAAGTAGAAAAGTTGTCTAAAATGTCCATAATATCATCATAATATTATAAATCAGTATCTATAATAATATGGTTGGAAATGAGTTCTAGGAATTCATTAAATATTTTTAAGGTTATTCATATTGCTTGGATTTTAGGTCTGAGGGTATTTCGAGGCTTAAACTACGCTGAGATGCTACCGCCTTAGATGTATTTTTGATCTTTTCCGAAATTCCTGTAACTTAAGCGATAACTGGGACGTTTTCTCTAACACTTAGTTTCCCCCCTCCTGTAACCCTTTTGAACCCCACGTTATTAGTAACTCAACAGCCGTCTTCTGAAAAGCCCATTCGTGGCAGGAGCCAAGAAGTAGGAGCAAGCATTTCACATGTTCTGCTTTCACGGCATTTTCGCAAACCTAAATATTTTTAGCTCATAGTTCCCGCCAATTTAGACCAATCACAAGTCTATGTTTAATCTTTGATGTCACTGGACTTTTGTATTACCATCAAAGCAAAACCAAAATGGCGGAGAGCAGTGAAAATATATTCTCTTATTCCTGCGATAACTGAACTATTGTTTTAGATGAAGTTCTTGAGTTTCTAGTGATTCAGAAGATAGTGTAAGAGATGAAGAGTTGGAAATCGAACATGGCACGAATGTTATCTTGTTCCCTTCATTGTGTCATATGACCGAGGACAGTAACTTCACTTGAAATAAATCTCGGCAAAAAGCGTTCTAAAAATAAGCAGGTCCGTGAAAACACCGGATACAGGCCTAGTATACAACGTTAACCATAACAACAACAATAAACTCTATTTACACAAGCGTTGATTACAAGAAAAGACGCTAAAAGTAGGTTAACAGGTTGAAGAGTGTAGGCCACCTGTGTATAACCATAAGGGCTGATTAATCACTACAGGTGGCCTTTAGACAATTAAATCAAATATTGTTTATGGCCAGGAGTGCAAGATATTCAGATTGTTAATCTATTTTGTAATCTAAAATACAAAACAATGATAAATAAAATCAGCAATACAAACAAGAATAAAGCGAAAACAACATAAAATAAAGCAAAATACCTCGAATGAATAAATTAGTTTCAAAAGCTTAGTAATCAGAAATTAAGCGTGATTTTAATTTTGATTTCATTGAAAATGCATTCATAGATTTGAGTTTTTCGTCAACCAAGTTTCAAAGCCTTGGATTTTTCTTGGGAACTGAGTCTTGTTAATTCCAAAATTACGGCTAAAGTTTCTCCTGGTAATTATAAGATTAGAAACAAGACCATGGGTTAACCGTGGGTTAGTTCTAATCGGCTTTTGAACAACTGGGCCCTGCTTGGTCTTACAGTGTGCAATTCAACTCAGTAAATAAAAAAAACATAAATATTTTTGTTCTTAGGCCATTTTAGTTTTATAAGAAATAGAAAGCAAACAGCGGTGACAAACATAATGAAAAGACAATTTTTGTTATAAAACATTATATTATCAAACTTAACGTTTCATATGCTTCAACATACATCTTTAGAAGTGACGGTTGGGATTGTTACATGAGTTATTAAAAAATAATATTTGATAATAAAATAATTTTTGTTTTAGGACAAAAATTGTCTTTTCATTATGTTTGTAACCGCTGTTTGCTTTCTTTTTCTTTTAAATATATTATTTTTTTATTTCAATAGGAAGTTCCAAAGAGATGAAGGACACTAGGCCAAACTTTTACAACGCAGAAAAACTAAAGAAAAAAGTTTTGAATAAAAATAGTTTTTTAGAATCAATGAAGTTATGATTTAAAACCTGACAAAATGTAAATGTTAATTTAACATTGGTATTAAAAAAACAAAAATTTGCAGTTTAAATGTTAAGACGTTTTTGATCAAAAAAAATGTTACACCTAAAGCTAAATAAAAAATTGAGAAGATGATTAAAATTTGTTTCAAGACAAATAATTATTTTACAGACTAACTTTGACTCTGTGAGTAAACTAGAAGCAATCATAGTCCTGTAAAGAATTCTGATATATTTAATCAGTTTTGTGGGGCCGGCAATTGTAAGATTTCATTAACCATGCTTTTACTATTTTAAAGAAGTTGACGTACGTGTAAGGGAGCGCCTTTCGCACACAAGTAATACGTTAGTAAAAGTATTTTCTGTATCAAGACATAAAATAAATGACTCATTTTCCTGTAGATTACAAATAAATAGTGTAAGAAATTCGCTATTCAATGATCAGAGAGTGTAAAACAAGTACAAGAGAAAGTTTTAAGTAATCTGCTAAGAACTAGTGTTATCAAGTTCAGACACGGTTACGTTCATCTTTCTTTGTTATGATTTATTCTGATTATAACAGATTGTTGTGGAAAAACTTTGCCCAGAGTTTTGTTTCCTAACAAGACTGAACCTGACTTGGCTACATATGCATGCCCGTTAACAAGAAAACTCACAAGTTTATAATCTATAGTATAAGTGTCTATAACTTAAAAATTGAATAGGTGTAGTCAGGATGCAAAGTCCCGATGCCTTGGTAAGCTTTATTGCAAAAGGTTTCGAAATTGTTTGATTATGAATCGAGAAAATGTTATCAGGGTAGAAGTTTTGTTTATGAGCGGAAAATGTTATTTAGGTGAAATTTTTGTTTATGAGTAGAAAAATGTTATGGAGGTGGAATTTTTGTTTATGACTATGAGGAATAAAATGTTATTTGGATGAAGTTTTGGTTCATGATGAGAAAGAAAAATGTTTTTGGGTGAAGATTTTGTTTATGAGAATGAAAATCTTATTAGGGTGGAATATTTGTTTATGAGGAGGAAAATGAAATTATGGTGGAATAGTTGTTTATGAGGAGGAAAATGTTATAATGGTAGAATAATTGTTTATGAGAAGAAAAATATTATTATGGTGGAATAGTTGTTTATGAGGAGGAAAATGTTATTATGGTGGAATAGTTGTTTATGAGGAGGAAAATGTTATTATGGTGGAATAGTTGTTTATGCATTATATATATTCCAAAATGTTGTAAATCAAACTTTTCACTTTAGCCACAGTCTTTCAAAGTTTATTTCTTGCTGTGTAAAACTTTTTCTGGATTGTGTAACACTTTTTATACTTTGTGTTTGGAAAGCAGAAATCTTACCAACTGTGCCAAGTAACTTCATTTTTCTATTTGCATTTGTGAACTGCCATCCTTAAGTAGATATCTGGTCTTCATTTATATTTCAGATTCCCATATCTAACATAGTGTTGTAGAAAGATTTACAGCATCAAAGTAAAGTTGAAGGGTAGTAACGAATGAATGTTGT
>JAOTRI020150011.1:0-10275 GCA_028564885.2 Zoanthus sanctaehelenae
TTTAGCCTTAGATTGTTAAACTAGAAAGAAACTTGGTTTAGCATGATCACAAGAATTACAAATTATAAACGTTTTTTTACGTGGTTGTTTTATATTATGAATCACTCTGTAATATATATCATTACAACTGAATCAAATCAAGTTTATCTGACAACGACTGAATTCTACTTGGTAACTTGTAAGTAAATGATGTAAATGTCCTTAAATCTCTTTTTGTTATGATGCAAAGTATATATAGCCTAATCACATTTTTATTTAAAAAAAGATTAACTCTAGTTTCTGACAGCAGTTTTTTTATACTTTATGCTCTAGTTTGAAAGCTTGCTCGTGCGTGGAGAATGTGTTGTAGTTAGTTAGTCTGTCCAAACAAACTCGGGTAAAACTGCAAAACCAAACCAGGTTTATCAACAAGTAACTTTTTAGATGACTAAAAATAAGATTATATAAAAAACTGGAGAGTTGAGATATAAAATCTTCTGTTCCCGGGCTTGTCGATACTTTCGGAAATATCCTAAGCACCAGTCCAAGTTGCCTCCTCCGTTGACAAGAAGTTAAACGTCGGGTTTTTCAGTTATCGCTGATTACTGACTGCACGTCCGGCCACAAAGCCAAATAAATATTAATCAAGTATTTCTGTAGTTGTTTTAACCAATTCATTAATTTGCTTTGATTTCCTGCTAAATTTGTGCTTTGTGACAGTGAAACATCTTACCGGATATATTTTAAAATCTTTGTACGTTGTCTTGTTCGATGACCTTATCATATTGCACTTTTTGCTAATACCATATCAGATAAATTTGGTAACAAAATAACGGTAATGTTTAAGTTGTAGACCTTTTCCTGGTGATATTTTGTGGAAATTTCGGTGTTTTCCTCCGAAATTTCCATTTTCCTTTTTATTTCTTACACATAAATCAGCAGCCTTGTTTCTCATAGCGAGTGATTTGCGGTTTTCTTAAAGCTCGTTCCGGTCTATGGTCACGTTTCATAATAAACAAGGAGAGGAGCATCACGGGAAGCGACAATGGGTCTTTAATTCTCTGCAGTACAGAATAAAGATTGTAAAATACCATTCTGATCGTTGATCGCTCTTATCAGTCGAACTAACTCCGAGAGTTGCTGAACATTGAGTGAGTGAACACGAGATATGTGGTATTTTTTTGCGTATCAAAAAAAAATATTACAATTTTTTTTCTAAAATCAACAACATGCATCACTGAAAAGGTGCACTATTATGAACTCCCATTCATTTCATTTAATTTACAACCTGAAATCAACAACAGGTAACAGCGAATGCTAATAAGTGCGTGCACGTGCTTACCTGTATCAGGTCAACCCAAATGTTTAGCAGTGAACCACCGGCTACATAACCTATCCCTGGGCCAAAGAATACAGCTATAAACCAGACTCCAAGGTACATTGGTGCACTCTTGGGATCCACATTATCATCTATATAAGCTGGTCCTAAAGTAAATAGGGGCGTCGTACCCGCCCCTAGTAAAAGTTTGGCACCTATAAATACAAACATATACTTCCAGTCTTTGGTTTGCTTTTCTTTACATACTTCGAATGGACGAGTAGAGGTTGAATTAGTGTTTATAATTAGACATCTCGTCTCATCCGTCTTGTCTGTTGTTTCAAACTCTACAGGAATGTACTTGCCAACCAAAATGTGTGGCAAGGCAAATAATAGGCAACCTAGACTAGTTACCATAGCCCCAAGGCCCAACCAACGGGCTTTGTGCCTGTGTCCAGCATAGTAACTAATGAAGATGATGAGCACTAGAGTTGAAAGGTCACTAGCAGCCACTATCATGCCAGTTTGCTGACTATTTAGTTTGAAGCGCTTCTCCAAGCTGGTCAGTCCCGCTGCAGTAAAACCATTGGTTACCATTCCTGTAAAACAACATAAAAAACTGTTAACACTGCTTAATCTATCTTAAAGGAGTCATCAAACTCTTATACAAGCAAGGTGGCCATCAAGCCAGCGCTTATCTTAGGTTTCTGTAGTGTGAAGCTGATAAAAGTTATTGACTACCCAAGGATGGGACACTAATTCATTTCCGGTTAGCTGCCACCAAACTCAGGTACTCATTTAGATACCCCGGAAGGATTGAAAGCTGAGTTAGCTAAGACATTAAAGAGATCCGCACAAATCAGTTCAAATCTTGGAAGAGCCGCGAGTTTAACAGGAGACCTTTTGGTCAGAAGGCATAGATCTAACTAAGTGCCCTAACCACGCCCACCCAATCTTGGGGGAGAAGCCTTTATGTGATGAGATTAATTACAATAAAATTACCACTATCAAAACCATCTCAATGTCAATCATTTCAAAAATGAGAAATCCTTACAAGATGCATGCGTGTTGTGAAAAGCCAAATATATTAATTACTTACCATTTTTCAATATCTTTAACTATACAATACAGGTCAGAAATACCTTCCACTTATACAGTCATGTAACATGGTCAGCATTAATACTTTTATTATTGCTATTGCAACTTGAAACGTCTTTAATATTATTGTTATAAGTTACTATTATTACTAGCTTCTTCATCTAGATCATGTTTAAATGCAGTCAACCGTACACTATGTAATATTAAAGGCCAAGTGCTGTGTATTTAGTTTCTTGGGTTTTTTTATGTTAAAGATGTAAATTATAGTCAGTGACGACTTTTAAAACGTAAATTTCTGAGATAAAAACATTTATTACTCACAAAATGGCATTGGAAAATCGGTATTTTTATGAGCGGAAGTGAAAAGGATTGTCATGCTGTGTAATGTCACATGTTTGGCACTTCAAACGATAATATGACATGCTGCACAAGGATATATATAAACAATGGAAATTCCGACAAGAAAATACCCTAAAAGATTCTAAACCCGTTAAAAGATGTGTTGCAAAGTCTTGCAGTAAAATAAATCTAAATATTAAGAGCTTACACAACCATCCGAGCGAGCTAGGTAGCATACTATTTGGTGCATGACGTTTAAAAGATCAAAATGCAAAGAATTATGGTTGGAAACATTTTCAACCAACATTCCCTCTTAGTTCTTAGTTTTTTACACTTCTAAATAGCTTGTGGCTAATACTAGAAGGATACAAATTAAAATAGAAAATTTACATATATATATTAACAAATAAATCGACAAACACTCAATTAATGCAGATTAAAAGTTCAGATTTTAAAATGGCTCACCCAATGGTATATATTTGATGTTTAACCTTTTCCTCGACCTTGGAATCTTGCCAGAGTATAAGGTGAGTATTGTTCTGTTGATGTATTTGGGTTTTTTTCGATTATCCAAATTAAGATCAGTCATATCACTGCGCTTGCGTGCTTTTAACCTAATTAACAACGATGTTCCATGGCATTCTTTGATTTGGTTTGAATAATTTTTCAGAGCGTGTTTGTCTGACATACGTCGCTTCTCGACATTGTGTTCGGAATCTTCCCAGAGAAAAAACTCTGTTCCGTGTATTTCGCTTTTTTTATATTAATCAAGTTAAGAAAATTCGTATCACTGTGCTTACGTGCTTTCAACGTAACTAAAATTTTAATGATGTTCCATGTCATTCGTTGATTTGGTTTGAATCATTTTTCAGTGCGTGATGTGAAAAGGTTTTGTGTGGGAGGCGGAAAGGAATTTTTTTATTCAAAGAAATATTTTATCGAATTATTAAGTAGACAGAGTGCAAGTATTCGGAAATCCAAATTCGATGGCTAAAATGTCTTGTGATTATCGTGGCTTGCGAATTTACATGCTGCCACTTCACTGTGACAATATGTCCGCGTGTAATGCGTGTTTGTATCTACAATCGAATGATCATCTCTTTAATTTCCTTGACTTATGGGTTTCTTTAGTTTAAACCGAAATTATCGTACAGACGACGTTAAATCGGTTTCACAATATGAATGAACAGTGTAAAACTTCAATTTGTATTCGGTAACGAAAATATAAATAATATTGTACTTAAACTAGGTCTTAAGCATAATGCCTAATTGACAGTCACATTGAGAGTCTCATATTAAATTGACTTTTAGCTTCAAGCCAAAATTTCCTGATGCATTTTAACTGCAGCAACTTGGGATCATAATTATAAATTAACCAGTTATTTACTTTCCAAAAGTTTTAAAAAACAAGCATTAGTTCACTAATTGTTTTTGATACAGAGCATCCTCCGTGCGCTTGTCTGTAGTATGTTTTTGAATTAAGAAACTAATTTCTGAATACCTTGTCTTCGAACAATAATTCTTGGTTTTCATGTAGTATTTAGCATGCACTTTGTTTTCTTAATGTTCTGAATGTATTCTAAATGTAACTTAAGAAAAAAGGGAATAACTGGTAATGAGATTTCATAAACATTGAATATTAATTAAAAAATAGGATGAATATTTATTTATCCTTATCCCCTTTAAAGGTTAATCATCTGCTTGAAGGCAGCATTTAATTACCTTTTAGGTATACTTGTTTATTCAGTAAAGTAGATGCGTAACCCTTTAGGATGTGGCAGGAATTTAAAACATGACTTTGCTGCACATGCGTGCTGGTTATGATGCAGCCACTTAATAGGGCAATATGGCCTCGCGGGTCAAAGGGGCTAAGCGTTACGCTTATACTTTACTTTATATTTTCTATGGGAATCTGAGCTTGTTTGTTAGCTGTGTCGTGCTGTTGAGGCCCAATAAGGCCGAATCAGCTGTCCATGACTGCTAACATTTAGGCTCACTTTTATAAGGGTTTTCAATACGGGCTTAGTCCCTCTGACCCGCGAAGCCAATAGTGCCCTTTTTAGTAGCTGCATCAAAACCAGCATGCATGTGCAACACAGTCATGTTTTTATTCAATTTGAATTGCTAAAAACAAGAAGAGAATAAAAAAAAGTTTGAGCTCAAATCACCAAGAAATAGAAAACAATGAGCCTCGGAAAATTTTCTTGGTTCTTATTAAAAAAATGTGTACTTGTCCTTGTGCCTTTCAAATGTTTCTAGTATTGTGATTCCGGTACACTAAAAATGTGTTTATCAAAACAAAAAGTAAAACAGTTCTCTTAAAAATATATTTTAAAAAATTAAAACTGAAATATTTTTCATTCAGTTTGGGAACAAACTTTATTGTTTTTGATTAATCCATGTAGTCTGATTTGTGTCAGTGACAATTCCTCAACAAAACAACGCACGGACTAACTTGTTATGAATTGGTCCAAACTTTAAAATATTCAAAACATTGAAGAAAGAAAAAAAACTGTGAGCGCACCACTGTTTGCGTTCGCCATCGCGGCGATTGCTGTCTTTGTAAACATACAAATACACATATTTTATTTTCAATTGAACATGCAAATAATTACATAAAAGAAACGAAAAGGAAAATGCATTCCGGCTGAAGGGAAGTTGAGAGGTTTCGCCCTATTTGACAACTCCCAAAAATAATATAATAAATTGATAAAATTCAATTAAATAAATAATAAAATATATAAGGGGTTTACGGCTTGACTGCAAAACAGTCTCTTCCTTCGCCGGGAGGTCGGGAATTTTCCGTTTCCTGTGGAACGAAAAAATGCAGAACAGATTTGAAGTATTGAAAGGCGACAGTCTCTCCCTTCAGCCACTCGCCCCCATTCCTTTTCATTCCTGTTTGCACGTCCATTTCCTCTTACCAGCTTCCCATATGATGAACGCGTTTGGATTCTCGATCTCCCGGCGAAGGAAGACACTGTTTTGCAGTCTAGGTAACGGCAAAAATATATTACAACATTTGTGTTCACTCGTGTTTGATCTCCAACATTTGGTTTTGCTTCCCTCACTATTGAGCTAAAAACTTAAAATGCCTGTCTTGAACCTCTTATTACAACGTGTAAATCTCCACTCCTGACCTATTTTCATCATCAAGCTCATCTAACACCAATTCTTTCTTTCATTATCACTTGTTCTGATTGATTTTGCCTTTAATGCGCCACACTTGCGACGTCATAAATAGTATATCACGAAACAAGAATTATTCTCGCGGATGCGTGACTTTCCAACGTGACGCGTTTTGTTGCTTAATACAAGGATTTGATAAAAATAAAACGGAATGTAACCTTTCGTTAGTAATAATATTTTTCTCGAAAAAACAGTTTTAGAGTGGCACTTGCCCTTGAAACAAAGTGCTAACGAAAATACTGCTACCTAAATGTGTATGAAAATACCCCAACGAATTAATGTTAAACTTGTAGGGACAAGTCTCACCTTGCATGAACGAGTAAATGGTAAGGAACACAAGGAACCATTTGGGCGTGTTTAGTTTTTGCAGCACTCTGGGTTTGAAGGAGCGCCAACCACACGTAAGCTCTTCCTCTGGTTTCACTTCATCAAGCACATGCATAGTAAAAGTCTCCCCGCTAAACAACACTGATTAATACCCAATTGGCAGTTGAGCCTGCAGTACTGCGATCAGCTGCTTAAACCCCATAAACTGTAAAAGAAGAGAAAGTTTGTTAATATCGTTATATGACATCATAAAACAGCAGACATAACCAAAAGATTCGAAATACAAATCAAACTCAATTTTGATAAATTTATTTAAATTATATTTTAAAATCCATTAAGAAAGAGTTAAAAATTTAAAAAAGTTAAAAACGCTTCAAAACGATAACGTTTCGGCGCTAACAAAACGCCATTGTCAAGTCACGACAATTGAAAACATTCTTTTCAAACATACTCAGATTGAGATGTAATGATAACAAGAAAAATAAACGCGCAATTACAAAATAATGATTATTAATAACCTTACACAATAAATCCAAACCATACGCGCAGTGTGATGATTAATTTAATAGAACACAGACTGAAACTTTTGCATTTGACCTATCATAAAACATGCAACTGACAAAGTTTAAAATCTCAGCTTCCTTCATAGAGGTGAGTATCGCTCAAAACTTTAGCACCTTAAACTAGTATAATAATAATAATAATAATAATAATAATAATAATAATAATAATAATAATAATAAAAATAATAGCTTTAATGGATTATGCTTTACAACATGGAGTATAGAAAGCTTTCCTGTACACAAAATTTAGTTAAAAAGTTTACATATTTACAATTTGATAATAATAAGATGCAAAAAATCGGCAATAATAATAATAATAATAATAATAATAATAATAATTATTATTATTTGGAGAAGGGGTGGGTACTAGACTCACAGTGGGGAATTAAACACCCTCTACCTCCCTAGCTGTCTTTCTTTATTTCTTATATCTCCTAACTTCTCTCTTCGTTCTTTCTTCCTTTTCCTTCCTTTTCTTTACTCAATCATCTACCTTGACCCAACCAACGTGTGGATATTTGAAAAAGATGGTTTAGGTAGACCCCCGGAAAGGTCAAACACCAAGATAGCAAGATAGAGGAAAGGCCTTGTCTTGTTGGGTTAGTTGTAACCCCGTACAGTGGTTCGGGTGGTAAGAAGTTGGTTTGGGATCATACGGGCAGGTGGGGATCTTCAGTCTTGGTTGACAGCCAACCTAGGATCTGGAGAAAATCTAATATTAAAGTCTCAGGGGAGACAAGCCTCTATAGCTTCTTAAAGTCAACTTGTCTATGACCTGGAGAATGTCAGAATTAAAAGTCTCATGGCCAGGATTGGGCCTTCAGCTTTGGTCGGCTGATTTCCTAGAGATAGTTTCTCGAAAAAAATACAGGTGGTTGTGCAACCTAAAATTCACTAAGCCTAATATGACTGATAAATGTCAAATCAAATCTCTGAAAATAACGGCGTGAATGGGACAGTAACTTTGTGTAAAGGTCCTTCGCCCGGCAGGTGTTCCTTGGCACAGCAGCAAGGAGCCGGTCGAAATCCTGCAACTGCTAAATGAAATGGAATAAGAAAGTAAACAAGGTAGTAATGGAATGCTTTTATAGAAGTAGACCATTTGATGAAGATGGGAAACCTATCAGGGGATACCGGCAAAGAATGTTTAGAGAATGGAGGGACAGAGGTATGTTCGAGTGTGTGATCAAGCAAGGGTCATCAGAAACAATGGGTGGTTGTCCGAATTAGAGCTATAGATTATCAGGAGGAAAATAGAAAATGAATCCCAAGTTGTTATAAATGTGATGGACGGAGTTAACGTGGAACAGAGATCGAGTATTAAAATGCGGGGCGAAAACAGTGAACAGGAGAATGTGGCAGTTGATGTAATTGATGCAGATGATGTAGATGAGAGTGAAGGTGAAATAACCCAGGAACAAAAGCAAATTGTAGATCAATTGAAACAAATAATCCTAGAGAAAAAAACAAGCGATGGAATCCTATTCAAAAAGGTTGATAAGAAATCCCTTTAGAAGAATTCAAACTGAGAGAGTGCATTCAGCAATTAGATTTGTAAGAACGAAAAACATCACTGAAACAAACGATCTGATTAATGCTGCGAGTGTGAAATTCAAAATCCGCCAAAGAAAGGAACCAAAGTGGAAACGTAGAATTGAAGGCGATATTAAAAGACTGAGGCATGACATTAGTATGCTGAACAGGGATTCGAAGGGAGAGTTAGGACCTAAAAAAAGCGCAAATTAAACTGAAAGATATAGAGGAAAAGTATATATAGAGTGAAAAGGAAGGGAGTAAAAACCGTGATTGAAGAACTCAAAGAAAGGATCTTGGCGAAAAATGCTAAAATCAAAAAGTACGAACAGAGAATCACACAATTTAGACAAAACATGGTCTTTAACGTTGATCAGAAAAAGATATATACAGAGTTAAATAAAGGTGGACTCGGATCAACAGATGTGCCAAATGCTGAAGAAATTTGGTGGAAATTTGGTGTGTTGAAAGAGAACATAATAGGGAAGCGAATTGGTTAATAGATCTGAAGGAGGAAATGAATAAAGAACAACATCTCCAGGAAGGATTGAACATAATTGTTGACAAGATTAAAAAGTAGTGTAGAAAGATGCCAAATTGGAAAGCTCCAGGAAAAGACAAAAGTCCAGGGATTCTGGATTAAAAGTCTATCCAACCTTCATGAGAGAATTGCTGACCAACTGAATTAAATTTTAATGGGGGAGATGGTTTGCCTGGTTGGATGTCCTAACAAAAGATAACAAAAACACGTACGTTCTACCAAAATTCTTTTTAACGTTTTGGGAAAAAAATCATTCAACAAACTTCAAGGCATTAAAATTAAAAAAAAACGTCCAAAACGTCCGTAAAACACTAGCATTTTTTACCACCAGGAACCATTTAACACGATAACTATGCCATTTCAAAATAAGTTTGAAGCTTGCTTCGTGGGAGTTGTCTGTATCACACGTCTATCAAGGAACGCGCTTGTTTCGCCGCCCATTTTTTTCAGCGCCCTGATGAAATATATGTGAGTTACATCTTAAAGGGAAAAAGACATATTAAAATCAAAATCGAGTTAATTTATGTTTACATAAAAATTCAAAATGAAATTTAAATGTTATCTATTGGTCTATGGGAGCGATAAGCCATATTTCGTCTTATGAAAAGTCCTTCTCATAGCCTATTGATTCTATAGACCGTCGTGCAAAAATTGGATAGAAAATCAGACCTCAGAAGAAACCTTCAAACGTCATGTCAGTGAGCAGCTTCAATCTGAAGAGATTTTAAACTTCATATCTGTAGATGCTGAATAAAAAGCTTAAAGTTTCTGTTTCATCAAAATAGGTTTTTACTGGTTCGGGCGGATAGAGAAAAAAAATTCTTTATGAAATTCATCTTTCGATTTTGCTATAAACTTTTACCTTTGTAAATATGACGGTTCAAACATCCAAATTTTGATTTTATCATTTTATACATTTAATTAGCTCTATTGATCCATCCAAGGGTTCATTAACGTCTTTTACTTCTTTTACTCAAAGATTTTAATTGAAAGGCTACAGCATGACATCGGCATTTGCGGAGTACCCTGCAAATGGTTTAAGTCATACTTGTCGAATCGGAATCAAAGAATTGAAGTTCAAGGAACATTATTTCATATTTTTAATCTTGAATGTGGTGTTCCCCAAGGTTCTTGCCTTGGTCCATTGCTTTACATCATTTACGCATCTAAGTTGTTTAAAATCATAGAACACCATCTCCCTGATGCACATTGCTACTCTGACAATAGTCAGTTGTATCTCAGCTTTAGACCAGCAAATGGACTGTCATCTCAGATTGATGCCATCCAAGCAGTGGAAAGATGTATAAAGGATATTCGGCACTGGATGATTAGCGATCGTCTCTTGCTGAACGATGACAAGACGGAATTTCTTCTGATTGGCACTCGCC
>JAOTRI020150021.1:0-10275 GCA_028564885.2 Zoanthus sanctaehelenae
CGCGCAAGTCTGTAATAAATTACAATAGGTTTGATTTTTGCTAAGGGGGTTCGCTGGCAAAAGGGGGGTTCGCCCGAGCCCCAAAAAAACCACTGGCTACGGGCCTGCTGCCAATGGAAGCACGTTTAGATCTTCTGGCGTTTATATATAATCACTAACGCTTGCGTATCATTCTTTTAACTTGTGTAGTAATATAAGGAAATTTCCTCTTCGATTTAATGTTTCTTTGGAACATGCTTGTAAATGGCTTGCTGTAGTTTCGATTTAAAACAGTTCCAATTTTCATCAACTGATAATAATGTGTAATATTATTTATTTCTTGTTCCAACTTTTCTTTTCTGCTTTTTTGTACATGTAAATGTAGTGATTAGGTTTGTAAAAATAGTTTATTTCGAGTGTTATAGTTATGTATCTCACACCATTTAACAATATCTAATGAGTGATCGGTGGAACTGTTAATACATTTGTAAATGTAAATGCAGTGATGGTACATTCTGCGTTATATTAAGTTAAGCCATTTCAGGGTCGATAGAGCGTCACTTGCAGAGGAGTGCAAAGGTCTATTTAATACTAATTTCGCAGCTTTATTTAGCAGCACTTGTAATTCATTCATTAAAACTACATCGTCTTTATCTCCCCAAAGTACATCAGCAAAATCAAAAATGGGTAAATAAATCTTAACTATTGTAACATAGCAGGCGAGCATGATTAGGTAAAAGATGCTTGATTCTGCGTAAGAGACCAGGGTTCTTGTTTATCTTACATGAAATGTATTCATTGTGATTGGCCCATGTAAAATGTGTAGATAACATTATACCTACAGTATGTATTGAAAGCCAGATACGGTATTAATATCAGTATCATAGATTGACAGCGAAACCGAAGAAATATCGCCTAGCTTCCTGTTAATGTCTATCAACATATTGAAAATGCGTCACACTAACCGATATAGTTGGCATTATTTACGCAATTTAAAGTGTAAATGAACCTTACTTTGATATTAGTTTTCAAATTCTACATATCTTTGAAGACAACAGAAAGAAAAAATGTTTTTGGATTGGTTAAATTCCTGATATATATTTACAGCTTAGGTATATAGCCGTCCAATGGAAGTTCTTCGGTGTCAGATTTTGAAGGACATTGTTTGGACTTTCACGACGAGTTCGAGCAGTCCGCTACCAGTGAAAAATAAGACATTTGGTAAAGAGAAAATGAGAATTGATCATTCAAAGCAAACTTCTGAAGATTAAAAGTGAGATTCTCTCAAAATTGTTCAATGAAAAGTGTTGGTTCAAGTTGACAGAACTAACAGAACACAGATGGTACTGAAAGGGATAAATAACAATAGAGTTATTCAAACTTCGTGTCAGAGGAGGGACGCGTGGGGATGATGAACAACTCTACTAGCTAGTTTAAACCAAATCTTGACATTTCTGAACAACATAATACATAACGGAATTAAGTTAAGGTAAACATCAAGTGTAGATAGCACAAATGTGCTATAGTAGCTAACTGGAAGCCATGATATAGGGCACTATAGCTAGGGCCATGTTGGTAGTGGGCTTTACCATTAAACCTACCATAGAAAATAGTGAGAGGAGGAAACAGCTGTCCATGGCTGCTAGTAATCAGGCTCATTATTTTTATGGTAGATTTAGGGGTAACGCCCACTACCTACGTGGCCATAGTGCCCTATGTCGTGGATTAAAGTTAGCTACTAGCACATTTGTGCTATCCACACTTGATGTTTATCTTCATAGCCACATCCCACAAGCATTACGCTCTTACCACAACATATGTTCTTGCTGGGAACCTAAGCCTGTTTGCTAGCTATCTCACACTGATGAGGCCTAAAAAGGCTGAAACAACTGTCCATGGCTGCTAGTAATCAGGTTCATTATTATTTATGGTAGATTTAGGGGTAAGGCCCACTACCAACGTGGCCACAGTGCCCTTTGTCGTGGCTTCAAGTTAGATACTAGCACATTTGTGCTATCTACACTTGATGTTTATCTTCATAGCCACATCCGACAAGCATTACCCTTTTACCACAACATATGTTCTTTCTGGGAACCTAAGCCTGTTTGCTAGCTATGATATGCTGATGAGGCCTAAAAAGGCCGAAACAGCTGTCCATGGCTGCTAGCAATCAGGCTCACAATTTTTTTATGGTAGATTTAGGGGTAAAGCCCACTACCTACGCAACCATAGTGCTCTATATCGTGGATTCAAGTTAGCTACTAGCACATCTGTGCTATCTACACTTGATGTTTATCTTCATAGCTACATCCCACAAGCATTACGCTTTCACCACAACATAAGTTAAGGTAGTTTTGGCCGCATAACCTCGCGCGGACGTGGTTAGCGCTAGCGCAGTTAGTAAGAACTTTGCTTTTCAGCCACAGGGTCCCCAGTTGTATCCCGGCACTTTGCCGAGATTCGAATACTTGTGTGATCTTCTTTTCCACCTAAGCCAACTCAGCTTTCCATCCTTCTGGGGTAGGTAAATGTGTATCAGCGTCAGCTGAGAGCTAACCTGCGATGGATTAGTGTCCCGTCCAGGAAGAATTAATGACTCTTATCCGCTTAACAATACAGAATCCGCAGATAAACGCCGGCCCCACGGGCCACTAGGCTCGTAAAAGGATTTAGCTTGGCCGTTTAATCTTTAAATGTAAAAGATCCATTCAGTTCTCAAATTTGAAGATCTCGTGTCGTTTATAAGTTTGTTAATGGGGGCTTTAACGCCTGCTACATAGGTGAAACCTTTCGTCACCTTTCGACACGCGGTCGTGAACATCTTGTTCTGATAAAAATTCCAACATCTTTAAACACCTATACCGTTTTTCTGCTCTGATGACGGCTATTGCAAATGCCGAAACATGTTAGTTTTAAAACATAGAAGTATCATTATTTGCATCAAATTTATTTGTACGATATTCGTGTATAAGAAGCTTCACTCACCATTTGGCGCCGGTGATCATTCACCGCCAACAATAAAAATCCTAGTTCGTATCGTCACAAGATTAACGTCAAACTTTTAAAGTGTTCCTAAAAGACGAATGATAATTCGATTTAGTACAACATAGAGTAGTAAGAAAACAACTTAAACATGCACTTGAAACATGAATTACAAACACATTTTTAACGGTTAAACTCAAAATAGTTTTATTTCATTTTATTTAATGATGATAATAATAATAATAATAATAATAATAATAATAATATTAATAATAATAATAATAATAATAATAATAATGTAAAACAGCAAATTGCAGAGCAGGTTAATCATTGCCTTCGACAACGATGTGTCCCAAGCTACATGACATTCGGTAGAACAGTACTGATTGTGAAAGACAAAGATAGTGGACCAGTGGCGACCAACTTTAGACCCATTACCTGCCTCCTCTTAATGTAAAAGCTTTTTACCGGTATATTGGAAGAAACCCTGGATCAGCATCTGGAGGGACGGGAGTTGCTACCTAAAGAGCAAAAGGGTACGAAGGATCAGATATTGATAGACAAAATGATCATAAAAAAAAATGCAAAAGAAGGTTGATAGGCCTAGGGATGGCTTGGATAGATTTCAGAAAAGCCTTTGACATGGTCCCCCACTCCTGGATTATAAAGTGTATGTCAATGTTTGGAGTTGCAGACAACAACATCAGTTGTGCTCTCAAAAAGCATGGAATATCGGAGATCAGAATTGTCATCCTGAGGAGAAACAATAGGTGAAGCTAACATCAAACGTGGAATTTTTCAAGGAGATAGCCTATCGCCATTACTCTTTGTTATGTCATTAATCCCTTTGTCACTTGCATTGAGAAAAGTGAAAGGTGGATACAACCTTAGCAGCGGGAATGGAACAGTCAACCATCTCTTGTATATGGATGACTTGAAGGTATACGGAAAAAATGAAAATCAGGTAGACACGCTTGTTCAGTCAGTGAGCGTAGTCAGTATTGACAGGGGCATGGAATTCGGAATATCTAAGTGTGCAATACTGGTGATGAAAAAAAGTAAAGTAGTTAGCTAAGAAGGAATCACTCTACCAAATGACAAACGAATAAGAGCTTTGAGTGATGATGATAAGGCTTAAAAGTACCTTGGAGTACTGGAGGTGGATGATATCAGGCATTCAGAGATGAAGGACGGGATAAAGAAGGAGTATTACAGGCGGCTGACGAAGATCATCAAGTCTAAATTGAACGCTGGAAATGTTACAAAAGAGATTAACTCCAGGGCGGTGTCTCTTGTGAGATATGGAGCTGGAATAATAGACTGGACGAAAGATGAACTTCGCCAAATAGACAGGAAAACGCGGAAACTGCTAACGATATACCGCGCATTACACCCGCAAGCAGATGTGGATAGATTGTACATGGCAAGAGCTAACGGTGGAAAAGGACTAATTGGGGTGGAAGACTGCGTAGCACTAGAGGTCACCTCGGGCGGTAGGGATATCTCGCCTCAAGTCCGCAACAACAAGACAGGGAAAACAGGCAAATCTGCGCGCTCTGATTGGTTCATCAAACACCGAATATCCCGAGGTATTCACCTTGGTTGCTCAACCATGAAAAAATAATGGCTCTTTGATTGCTGGCGCGTGAGATAAGTTTTTAAACATGTTTTAGCCAGATTTTAACAAAGATTTATTTTTTCATACTAAAACAATGTTATCCCCTAAGACTCGGCGCCTGGTGATAGATATTTACCTCGCCACTTTGCAGATCGGTAAGTAACTTCTCGCTGATTATAAAGCGAAGTCAAAACGAAAGGAAGCGCGTGTTCAAAAAATAAAATATTTACACTGTATAGCTTCTTTGAGATTTGTACGACCTGTGTCCCGCCAAAGCAAGGGAAAGAACTCACTGCGCATGACTGTGAAAATGGCTTAGATGACCTTTAACACTTAATAACTGAGACACGACTGAGGGGAAAATATATAGAGGATATTACACGGTGGCGCGAACATATGAAGTTTATTTACGGTAAAACACTCCTATCTATGTAATATATACTGTCTTGTAGTCCCGAGAGCGCCGATTTTGTCCGAAGCTGATTGGCTGTCGAGAGACCACAAAACATGCTGAGTTTCCCGAGGTTAAGGTCAATTTATATGCGTTTTTTTATTTACCAATCAGGCATAGCCAGACAGGTTTTTTCTGGTAAGCCCGGATAAACAGGTAAAAACAACTATCTCCTCAGGGTTGGCGAGTAGCGCTATATATATATGTATCTCAATATCTCAACGCGTCTCGGTTCATATCTACTATTCACTTCCCCTTTGGAGAAATTGGGGATAATTATTTTATATAATAATACCAATAATAATACTTCTCAAAATCATAATAATAAGGATAATATTAATAATAATTACTATTATTATTATTACTATATACTATTATTATTATTATTATTATCATTTCTAATATTATCATTATTTAACAAAAAATCGTTTTCATTTCTGATTCAGCAAATTATTAAGACTTCCCTCCTCCCAACACACACACACACTTCGAAACAAATTGATCACAGAGAGATATATAGGAAAAGAGGAGGCCTGAAGCATAGCAATTTTTCAAAAACATGATTAACTATCTTAAAATCTTTAAGAAAAAGAGAGCTCAATTCTCTTTTAAGTCTTGCCACAAGAGCTTAAAATATTACTTCGTTTAAGCGTTTGAAACAAACAATATGCGTTCCTATAAATGCTCACTTCATTTTATATTCACAGAGTAATAAAATGTAAAACAAACTACAGTCCTTTTTCGAAAAAGACGGCCTCGCTGCATAGGTTGTTTTCAAAGTGAAAAGTTTTACTGGGCCTTCAAGCAGATGGCCTTATCTTTTTAGAAGGCAAAACTCAGGCGCACAAGTTAACCACAAGTTTTAATGAGAGTAATTAGCCGCAATCTTAATATAGATGAAAGATACAAAGGAAGAGAAAAGAGCGAGACGAAACATTGATCTTTCCCTCAACTATACCTGACAGCATTGATCGCCAATATTAAAAAAGGCATCGAACAAAATCAAAATTTGAATATCAATACTGAATTATTAAATACTCCCTTGAAGACATAAACAATTCTATATTTAAAAGTGCATGCACCATGAAAAAGTTAAATCCTAACGAATTTCATTTTAAATACCACACTCAGCCCTGTACTTTTTTAAAAAAATAAAGCTTTATTAGGCGCTAGGCCAGAACGTTGAGATTTTAGAGCCAATATTAAATTTATATACATCCTCTCGAAAAAGCTATCGTCATCCTCAGTTAGTTTAAAGGACGAATTAGATGAATCATAGGCCCAAAGTTCCAGCTAATAAAGAACTGAATTTGAGGACTAAAATATATACATCGGTACAACGTGGAATAATAAAACACTATGTTGTTAAAGATTTGGCATTGTAACTAAACATTCTTGTATTTGGGTACATCTATGAAGTACATAAATATAGACCGTATACAATGACGATTCAGTCCGCTATCATAGTCTTTTGGTTTAAAATTAATGAGAGAAGGGCACCGAAGTTGTGAGAATACAGGTATGCTATCGCAAATAGTAAATTCTACTCCATTATCTCGATAAACTCACCTTCGAAGTTTAACAGCTTCCTGTGGTCTGTTCATGAACACATCGGTTGAATAGATGCCCTTTTCAAACATACAATTGAAGTAATGTGTTCTTTCCAAAATGACTGCATTCAAATGTAATTCCTTGTTTCAGTTCAAGCAATAACAAAATGGTTTGAAAGCTGGCTGAATTTTGCCACTCGTGTTGAAATGAACTTGCCACACAAAAACTGGAGAAATTTCGAAGTCGGCAATCGACTTCCTGTCTTTACCATAAAAAATCACCTACGTGGCAACAAGCTGGTTTTTCTTGGTACAATTCCAGCGCACTTCTGATCTAATTGATCGCGCTTTTTACAAACATTTTTAACTCTACGCTTCAGAAATTTTCTCCTTTTGTGCATGTACCTCAGGTGCAAAATTTGAAATGCAAATTCTCCAAAACGATCAAGATTTCCATACTTATTGTTTGGCTTGAAATTATTATCATGAACAATACTAATAAATAAAATGCCCAATAAAAAAGAATGTATGGGCTTTTTATACCTTTTTGGTAAACCTATAGAAAAGGAAGAATTTGTAATCCTTAGCAATATTTTCAACGTTTCCTTGTCGTGTCTCAAAAAGCTCTACCGATTCTTTGGAAATTATTGCCAAAAATATTAACAAATTTCTGGGCAAGATGTTGCCGCATTTTTAAGATTTATATAACAGTTGTTTTTTTCAAGAAAAATCATTTTTATACTCAGTAAATAATTGGAAAGGTTCCCTTTTTAAATAGTTTAGTGAGGTTCACTTTCTTAAAAAGTTAAATAATAAGTTTTCAAACATTTAAGTTAGAACGGGGAAACGCATGGACATTAAAATATATTTTGGTTTTAAAGGCAAAACTCTTCACACACATGCAAGAGATATTGATAATTATGTCGCTACCTGTTACACAGACTTGTTCTTTTTTCTCAATGTGACATCCATTTTTATTTTATTTTATAATTTTTTCATTGAAATTCAAACACACGGTCTTTTTGTAGATATCGGTATAACAGCAGATGGTTTCCTCTTTTTGACAAAATTACCATTTGTTTAAATTTTATGCCTTCTTCTTAGAAGCAGTTGAATGTGTGACAACAAAGCCTGCTTGTCATATACCACATTGAAATTATAATAATAGACAGCTCAGTGTTCACCCGTGCATATGACTGACGGCTACAGATACTTCCTTGTCTTCAAAAGCTATAGAAAAGGACGGGAAATGCAGCTGAACTATTGTTACTTTGTAGTTCAAAAAACCGAAAAAGTTTTTAATAGAATCTCTTACAGTCAATACTATTTCGAACTTTTTTTTATGAAACATTTACTATAGTCTACATGACGATGTCATATTTTGATACCACTTCTTCTCAAAAGTATATTCATTTTAGCGTGAAAGACTCTGTCCCAAGAGGGCTACGTTCGCGAGTTGTTTACAAATTTCCTTATGCAGGTTGTACAGTCTGTTACGTCGGAGAAACGTGCCGGCATTTTTCAACTCGCGTTCGTAAACACTTAACTACGGACCTCGAACGTTTTCAGACACCTGAAGAGCTCTCCGCAATGTTGTTCTCTGTGTTCTGTTTTAAAATTTTGGATTATGCCTCAACAGAATTTCAACTCAAGATCAAAGAAGCCATCCACATTACATTTGAAAACCTCTCTCAATGCTCAAGTTAAACATGTAAATTTAAAACTATCTATATAATTTCTTTACTTGTATTTACCTCCATCTCTATTATCAAAGTAATTTTTCATTACATTTCAGTACTTATATTAAGCGATTTTCATTTCTTTTGTAAGATAACACTATTGTTGGTATAATTTATTTGTTTTTCATTTCATTTGTAACACTGAAGGTGACACTAGAGGTGTCGAAACATGATTGTCAAACTTAGAAGAGTTGTGTTTTTACTTAGATCAATTATATATTCATGATCATTTTCAAAAAAGAAAAAAAACAATTCTTGGCTCAGAAATTGCGCTAAAATCACACATTAAAGTTTCAATAAAGAAAGACTCGCATAAAATATTTCATTCAAAACTCAAATAAGTTTAGAATTCATTTGAAAACTATGTATCAAATAATTATGTTCTCACTTGATCAATGTTTATTCTTCAGCATTCCTTATCAAAAAACCTACTAAAGGTCTAACACGCGTTCTGATTGGTTGAGCTACTACTAGACTATTTGTTATAGCCCACTAGTAGCGAAAACAATTGCTTTAACTAGCGAAAAAATGTTTTGTTTCGATATTTTTTTGACCAACTAGTTGGATTTTACTAAAACAATTATTCCTCTCGCCCTTATGGTCTCTCTTGCTGTTGACTAAGAGCCCATTCGGGCTCGAGGAATAATTGTTAAATGTACTAGTCTACCGCCGCCTGGTTAGCCGAGTTGGTAAGAAGCCAGTCTATTGTGCGGGAGGTCTCGATTTCGATTCCCAGCCGGACCAAAACTCAGGGTCTTAAAATAATTGAGGAGAAAGTGCTGTCTTTGCTCCAACATCTGCAAACGGTTAGACTTTCGTGTCTTCTCGATAAGGACGTTAAACCGTAGGCCCAGGAGTAAGGTTCTTGTAAGGGACCTCGAGTCCTATTATCTCTACTCCTTGGAACCTCACCAAGTTCCTAAATGTTTATAAGTGTTTAGCAAGTGTTTACCAAACAGGTATTGAATTGCTGCCTTGTATATTGATAATCACGTTCAAATCTTTCCTAAGGCGACCGAATACTTTGCTAAATTGTGGATTAAAAATTTTCAAATAAAGAATTATCCAGCAGAGTTTGCATATAATTGCAAAACTTTAGTCATTTAAGAGAAAAATGAATATTACTAAATATAACTAGGAGAGCGCAAGCCTCCGCCAAGCATATTGTGATCCCCACGCAACATTACATTCCTTGTAAATACAGGAATTCAAGAAAAAAAATTTCTAACTCTGGAATTTGCACCTGCAGCACGAGTCTTGCTACAAGTGTAAATTACAATTGTAGCCATACAATTGTAAATGACGCTGATAAGCTTGAATGCTTGTGAGCTGAAAAATTCAAAGTAATTCAGAATCCAGGATTTTTTCCCGATCACCCTTAAAATTTAATTACTTCTTCCCTGTTCCATTTCTAACAACATCTGAAAATTTCATCAAAATCCGTCTAACGTTTTAAGTTATGTTGCTAGAAAACAAACAGACAAACAAACAAACAAACAAACCAACAAACAAACAAACAAACAAACAAACATACCAACCAATAAACAAACAAACAAACAAACAAACATACCAACCAACCAACCAACAAACAAACAGACAAACAAACAAACAAACAAACCAACAAACAAACAAACCAACCAACCAACCAACAAACAAACAAACAAACATACCAACCAACCAACCAACCAACAAACAAACAAACAAACAAACAAACCAACAAACAAACAAACAAACAAACAAACAAACCCCGGCAAAAACATAACCTCCTTGGTGGAGGTAAACAGACCTGGAGGACGAATGGACTACGAGTAAATAACCTATGACGCATTAAAACTAATGGGCCATCTCATAGTCCATTAAGCTTAACCCAATCTTACACGGGGGGCGGAATCCGCCACACTTGACTTTATTTTTTTATAACGTTTCAGATATTCAAGATATTCTGCTGATATTTTG
>JAOTRI020150031.1:0-10274 GCA_028564885.2 Zoanthus sanctaehelenae
AACAACCCTTCCGGTTCCAATTCCCTCGTCTTACGCCTAACAAGGTTATGCTTTCATTGCCCTCTACTTGTACATTCTAGTCTCATCATGAATACTTATATCCTTATAGTTCTCAAACAATCCCTGGCAATATATTCGTATCTATCACCATAGTACAATATTGGTGTCATGATCATACATCTCCCAATACACTATTTCTCCTTTCTACTAATCCACAACTTCAATTCCATCACCTCAAACTCTTAGCAATTTCGCATAACTCATACACATGCGCCCATGTAAGATCATAATACCGGCGCTCTGATACCATAAATGTTGGATCCCATTTCCGGAATCCAACCTCTTACAGACGATACCGTTATACTTGAGCGTGGTTCCCTGCTTACATAATTTCTCATCCTTCATAATTCCTACCATTCCTTTTACAACAATACATATTACGCTTGCATTTACAATTACTCATCTCGAATCAATAACTTACTCATGTTATACCAAATTTCAACTCAGCCTCAATCATATACAAATTCATATTTTCACTCATCAACATCCATACAATATTCATTAACATCAAAACATAAATGTTTACGAACCTTAATGGCATTCCAAGCCATATTACAACATCAATATCAATATCCGAATACAGAAAATACAACACTCCAAGATTCTTAACATATGTCTTTCCTGTCTTCCATCCGATCTCGCTCTCATTACCTGGAGATGGGAATGAGAGGGGGGGTGAGCTTAAAGCTCGTGGGTAACAGGTTTATAACAAAGAATAAGCAAAACCGTTGAAATATTCATTTGTCACAAAAACTCATAATTCATTCATAAAGCGCTTCGTTCTCAAAGTTTCAAACAATTTCACAATGCGAACATAAAACTCATGGTTCAAAATATCATCACATAACACTCAATTATGCGCCATTCATAACTATACAAAGATGCAATGCACAAACAAATGGCTCGAGAGTTTCGTGGAACACGACGGATAACCCGAAGGTTAAACCGTAATCAAGACGAGTCCGATTTCTCAGGATCTCGTGGCCACAAGCGGGCAGTCGGGAGAAGGCTATTATTTTCTTTTGTCTACGTGCACGAGACTAACACGACGTTCCTCTCTCGCCCAAACAAAGCACATATTCATTTTCACATATTCACAATGCCATGAATTCTTTAAGGCATATCATAGTCACAATCATGTGATCTTATGATCTTATGATAAGTCATTCTCAGCATATTCATAAATTGCAATGCATTTTCAAACAAATCACAATAAGTCACAATAACAATTTCTTTCAATCATTTAAAAGAAATAATGGAAGCAGTTGAAATCATTTAATCATTTGATTCCGAAAACTAACTTTCATTTCTTAAATTTGAAAACAAAAGAGAACGTAGTGGCAGTGTTATGGCTCATTCCTCAATCATAAACAAGGTACCCACCTCGAATCCATGCTGGGAGCTTGTCCGAAGTCTCAATTTTCCCAAAGCTTGATCCTTTCTCCCAACTAAAAATTTACCTAAACCAATACAACCCAAATTCAACATCATAATTAGCTTAATCCTCAAAGTTAATCATAGGACACTCAAAATCGTCACTTTTAAGCCCTCTAAATCCACCAATTCTCAAAAGCCCCAATTTTCAAAAATTGGGCATAACCCCTAATCACATTCATCCCAAAATTGAATATCATAAAATGCATAATTCTCAAAATTAACTTAGGGGTTTATCAATTCATCAAGTTTCTACACTATTTAAATCAACAATTTCTAAAAACACCAAATTATAAAAATTACATAAACCCTAATTCATAATAATCCAAAATTAAATCACCATCTTAGCACACCCTCTTAAATTAACCTTCAAAAATACAAACCCATAACATTTCTAAGGTTTCTAAACCAAAAACTCATCAAAAGCACAAATCAAAAATTTCGGGTCTTACCTTTACCTTCTCCATTTTCGTCACTTTTGAACTCCAAAGAAAGCTTTCACTCTCCTTCTCACTTTCTCTCTTTAATCTACACGAAAAAAGGCTCCAAAAATCTGAAATCCCTAAGCTTCCTTTCTTCTCCACCGTCGCATCTCTCTTCTCCTTCTCCCTTCTTTCTTTTGTTATTTCTCATTCTGTTTCTTTTCCCTCAGTTCACGATTCTGCTTCTATTTGAAGGCCAAGACACCTGCCAGGTCACTTAATGAATGGCTAAAGACCCATTTGCCCTCCCTTATAAGCCTACTAACTTAACTCCTTAAGTGATCTCTCAAAAATGCCCTTATTTTATTCTTGCAAATCTGACCTGTAACTTCCTTCTAAAAATGTTCCTCTCGATCATACGAATCCAACGCAACCGACCGAGCTCAAATCGGATCTAAAACGAAGAAGTTATGGCCAAAATACTCTCAGGCCAAAACTAAAACTGGACAGTACACCGACCTTCCGACCAAATTCGGGCTCACTTAGAGGCTCAATATCGATCGGAGGTCTTCATCAAAGTTATAGCCCTATGTCTCTAGTTTACTCTCCAAGTTGAATCACCTCAATCGGAGTTCTGTAGCTCCAGATATCCTCAAAATACCGATCGGTGGTCAGACTTTTCCAACAGGTCATCCCACTTTGAACAGGTCGACCTCTCTCCATTTAATTCCAAAACCGACCAATCTTATGTGGAAAGATAGGAAAATATCTTAGGAATCCAACGCTTCGAAAATCAGGTCGATCGGATGTCGGATGAAGAAGTTATGCTCAAAATAGTGAAGAGAGGTCGCTCGGACGAAAACTCCACAAAATCGATCGGTAGCTCGCGCGAGCATGCGGCCCGCGCTCGCCCGTCCGCGCATCGCCCGTCCGCGCATCGCCCGTCCGTGCATTGCCCGCGCGCATCGCCCGTCCGCGCATCGCCCGCGCGCATCGCCCGTCCGCGCAGGGAGCTCGGCCGCTGTGCCGAGCTGGGCGCTCGTGAATGCTGAACCGACCTCCGAACTTCAAACAGCCATAACTTTTGACTCCGAACTCCAAATTTGGCGAAATTTGAGTCTATTTCATAGAGAAAAGACCGATCTACAATTTTATGAAGGTCTCCAAAGCAATTTCAACCTCTAGCTCAGTCCATTTTTCAATCAAAGCTTCCGTCCAGATTAACAATCACTTAAACAACATCAAACTTCGATCGATCATAACTTCTAACTCCGATATCGAAATTTCGCAAACTTTATATCGACAAAAAGCTCTCAACAGGAACTATAAGTTCATGAAGATCATTTTACCAAATTTTGCCTAAATCAAGAGTCAACTACTCATCCCCAAAAGTCAAACTTTCACAATTCTTCAAATTTAACACTTTCACTAATCACTTCTTGATTTACAACTTCCATTTCAATCAACTAAGTCATCTCATTCACTTTACTTTCATTAACTCATAATATTCACTCTAAAGTTCATAACCCATACATATTTCCTTAAAACCTCAAAATCATCCAAACCAACCCATTCATTTCTCATAGTATCTCACGCATACATATATATACACATTAACGATAACTCACATTCAAAGCTCATCAGCTCATCATCCATGCTTAAATCCTCCATACCCAATTTATTCAACACATTCCTATGACAAACATCAAGCCATTTCTCAAATCATCCATAAGCCACAAAATACAACTTTTGGAAATAAATTTTAAAAGCAACCACATATCACACAAAGTTCATTCACAAAGTTCATATACACAACTTATGGCACATTTTCAAGTCAATGCAAGTCATACTTGAACAAGCATTGGTAAAACACAATAAAAGGTTCTTACAAAGCTTTAGTGGGCATTTCTAGCCCCAACACATCAAAGTCTCATAATTTGCAATTTCAAAGGAGTTACTTAAATAGTAATTGTACAAATTCACTTTTTCAATTATAAAGATGTTACCCATAATACCTGCACACTTAAAACACTCATTTCATACATTAACCTCCAACATCATTAGCAATATTACCCAACACAACACTAATTTCTTTATCTTAACAATTCTGACGTCCAATCAAAGTTCGGGGTCCAACAATTCTCCCCTCCTTAAAAGAATTTCGTCCTCGAAATTCATATCACTTTCTTGACTGGTTCCCCATTCTGGTTCAGATCGCTCACAACTTCAACTTCTCGTGTCAATAATACCAGTATCATATATTTCCGTAACATATTCACATATCACATTTCGAATCCGGGACATCTTTTATCAGGAAAACTATCGCATAAAACTCCACGCGAACCAATTCATAGCGGCTTAGCAAATTTCCCTTCTCGGTCATCATTAATAATTTCACATCCTTCTTATTACAATTACCATGCAGTCCTCTTCCTATTCAAACTCAAAATTCAGATCTGTTTTCAATCCCTTAATACGATTCACAATCTTTTAATCCTTAATTCGGGACGTACCAAGCCCCCCACATGTTATGCTTCCTTTTTGCTTTTGGTTCCAATAACCTCGATATCGATTTTCTATTTTATGCATTTGACAAAACACTCAGCCTTGCTAGGAATTTCTCATTTATACAATCAAAATCTCTTTGCATTCATATTCCATGCTCTCAATTCAATGATTGTCTCAGCTTTTACGATCTGTACTTGCATAAATACATCCAAGATGTTCCTTTATTCATACTGTCTCCAAACTTCAAAACAATCATTAGCGTAGCAGCTCTTAATCATGTATCAACTCATTAACTCGGAAGACCTTAGTTGGCTCCTTACATATGAAATCACTTCATTATGCTCCATTAGCTTTGATTTACATCAGAACCATCCTTAAAAATTCTCTTTCCTTCCATTAATCATATGCTTTACACGTTTTTCCTCACGTGTTCTGACTAATCTCTCAATTCTTCGAATACCTTTACTACATCATCGAATCTTTGATCACTTTAGTCTCCAATATTATAGTGCTATCGGTCCTTTGATTAACATAAACAATTATTATCATATTCCATGTACTTCTTAATTAGTTCTCGTGATTCCTTAAATAACCGATTTCCCATTGAGGTACATTATCACACTTTCTTTTCAATTTTCCAATTGACATCCCTTCTCGAATGATTGTTTCCATTCCTTGAATTTCCTTATACCTCTCTTGGGTTTATTTTCATGTTTGCTCATTCATACAAACTTCTCTCCACATTGCAGTTCAACTGCATACTTAGCTTCTTGTGATTGAAACACATTCAATAAGGCAAATTCCTCCCGTTTAGAAATCCACTCACATAGAGGGATCCTTTCCATCACTTACTGTCGAGTCATTACATATTCATTTCTTGACTTGTTCTTTCATTGATCATCCTTGACATAAACTGTCTGATCTGCTTAACCCAACTGAAACTATTCATAAAAATCTTTATCAATCACCTGCTATCATCGGTTCGATTTCAACTGCTCATGGTATTTCAATACTTCCCATCTCTATCACGTTTTACATGATCCGATTATCCTTTAGGATAAGACTCCATGAGATTTAAGCTGTATTCGATTACTCTTACATTTTCACATGCCACCAATTCATATCTTATGTTGTTGTTAACAATTATACTAATTCCGAATAACTTCCGAACATCACTTCTATCCAAATTTTCTGCTCCATTGCAGTTACCCTTCCAGCAAAATCATTTATACCATACTTTATCTCAATTTTCTGATTCATCTCATAACTTGACTCTAGGGATCAAAGATGACTCCATAAGCCATATCCGAAAATAGATCGCATATACTCAATCACATACTCAAAGGTGCACTCTTAGTAACTGGTCGCCATTTTTTTTTCGAAAATTTATTCCCGAATCCACTATTTACAAGAGCCAATCCAAAAGAAGTACGAGATTCACATCACAGCTCCTAGAGACCTATCATCTCATTTCAAACTTCCCTCCCTTGCGTCTGTCGGTTCCTTTCTGAAGCAACCCGATTGATCCATACCAGGGGTCTTTGTCCTCTGGGCTATGGATGAATTACCTAATTCCATTGTTGAATCGAGGGAAGAGCTTATAATCCCAACTACTGGTCAAGAAAGACCTGCCTTCTCTGGTCATACACTAACTTTTCTGGCTTTTCTGGCCAATTCCACTTTGCTTGCATACTATCTTTCTTTCGATTCCCTGCAATTAATGTTATATCCATATCGATTCAAATACGTACCTTTAACATAATTTCGTTACCGAAGTCACTGACATATCCATAAATACTGAATTCATGTCTAACATATCGGATCACAAAATTTTCATTTCCAATTAGCCACAATTTCCTTGCCTTAGACTCTAACAAAATACCCTTCTTCTTATTGGCTCTTATAGTCCAAACACTTAACAGCAGTTCACACATACGACTGATTCTATACTTATCCGTGCCCTTCTTTAAGGGTGAGGAATCGGGTGCAGCCGATCCTTGCAAAACTCCTCGTATTCCGTTACGAGGTGGCACACTACTTCTTCAATACAAACACTAGAGTTTAACTTATATTCCTCAGCCAATTCGAAATTATCAATGCGTAATCATCATGAAATTTTGACCTCAATTCCACTAATCTCTTCTTAATGCGAATCATTACCATCAAAAGGAATGTCGATAAGTACTCTGATCGAGGTCTAAATCATCTGACCGTTAAGGACGTCAACTTAACGATCCGAGACTCAAATCCGCAACCAAAGACTTTCGACACCTCCAATGTAATGGCATCGAATCAGTATCTACCATATTTGCCTCTACTTATCCACAACTTCCTTTTCTCGTGTCAGAGTATCATCATTCTCCTATCACATCTATCACCTCAAACTTTTATCAATGTCTTATGCGTCTAACCCATACACATGCGCCCATGTAAGATCATAATACCGGCGCTCTGATACCACAAATGTTGGATCCCGTTTTCGGAACCCAACTATCGCTCCGAAAACGAATCGTAACTTAACTAAATCGCTTCATTCATTTTTTTTTTTCATTTACACAATCATCCTTCAATACTTATACAATCGCATAAAACCCATAAATCATCTTTAAACATCTTAAATCTTATTTTTAATCTTTATTCAGACCCATTATCTAACAAAATTTCGGCAGCATAACGGCTGCTTTTCCTCTAACCCAAACCTGCAAAGTATCAAAATACACTTCTATATTTCTCACACAATGACCAGAATCATCGGACCTCCCGTCCGGAATCCAAAACACAATCCTATATCTAACACTTCGATAATTCACCTACATCAACATCATCATCCCAATCATAATCAGACACAACTTGTAAAATCAATCCCATTATCCATATCTCAAATCATAGTCACAAGTAATTCCCATTTATATTCCATAATCATATGTATAAACTTATATCTCAAGTCCATACATAATTCGTAAATCAGTATTTACATTTCAACATAAATACATTACAAGAATCATAATATCGATCCCAAAATCCAATGTATACATGATACCCCAATCCCCAAATTCCTCAACAACAGTCTAACCTAAATAATACAAATGACCACATAAAATCAAAAACCTTTACTTTCTTTCACTCGATCTTCTCCTCATCACCTGTGGATGGGAATGAAGGGGGGTGAGCTTACGCTCAATGGGTAACAAGCTTATAACCGAAAATAAGCAAAAACCATTGAAAAGTTCGAATCGAAATTTATGCCACATATTTTCAAATTCCATAAGCAAAATTGTTGCAAAGTTCGTTTGTCGTATAAAATCTTGAAATCACGATCATTTCATAAAATGCTTCGTTTTTGATCAAATTCGAAGTTCAAACTCAAGACTCATAGTCAACATCTCATCACATCTCATCACAAAACATATCCATACAAAACATTCACTTTATGCACATACTTGACAATTTACAAATGCAAATGCACACATAGATGGCTCGAGAGTTCCGTAAAACACGACGGATAACCCGAAGGTTAAACCGTAAACACGACGAGTCCATTTTCGGATCTCGTAGGCCCATAAGCGGGCAGCCGGGAGAAGGCTTTTATTTTCTTTTGTCTACGTGCACGAGACTAACACGACGTTCCTCTCTCGCCCAAACAAGGCACATATTCATTTTCACATGTTCACAATGCCATAAATTCTTTAAGGCATATCATAATCACACTCATATGATTTTATGATCTTATGACAAGTCATTCTCAGCATATTCATAAATCGCAATGCATTTTCAAAAATCACAATAATTCACAATAACAATTTCTTTCAATCATTTAAAGCAATAATTGACGCAGTTGAAATCATTTAACCATTTGGTTCCAAAAACTAACTTTCATTTCTTAAATTCGAAAACAAAAGGAAAACTTAGTGGCAATTGAGTGGCTCATTATTCAATCATAAACAAGGTACCCACCTCGAATCCATGCTTAGAGCTTGTCCGAAGTCTCAATTTTCCCAAAGCTTCCTTCTTTCCTCCACTTTAAAATTACCTAAACCATAAATACCCAAATTCGACATCATAAGTATCATAATCCTCAAAATTGACTGTAGGACATCCATAATTATCATTTTTCCAAGCTATCTATGGCACTAATTTCGGAAATCCCCAATTTACAAAATTGAGCATAAACCCTAATTTCCAAAAATCCCAAAAGTAATCACCATCTTAGCATACACTCTTAAATTAACCTTCAAAAACACCAACCCATAACATTTTCTATGATTCTAAACCAAAAGTTTAAGAAAAACTCAAAGATCTAAGAAATCAATTCTTACCTTCTCTCTCTTCATTTTCGGCGATCATGGACTCCATTAGAGAGCTTTCAAGCTTTTCCACTCTTTTCCCTTGATAAGCATCGAAAATCCCTTGAGAGTCCTAGAAAAATCACGAACCTTAAGCCCTCTCTCTTTCTCCACCGTCGCATCTCTCTTCTCCTTTCTTCTTCTCCACCGACGGCTTCTCTCCTCTTCTTTTCTCTTCTTATTTTTCTAAGTATCGGGCTTCTCCTTCACACAACTGACAGCCCCTTATATTTATAGTGCCATGTCATTTAATGAATGAGCAATGACTTAATTGCCCTTCCTTATAAGCCTAAGACCTTACCTCTTTAAGTAAACTTCCAAAATTGTCCTTAAAAACTGACCTCTCACCTTAAGTCGATCGGTTGACAGCCTTAGAGGCTGAATCTCGATCGGATTCTTCATCAAAGTTTAGCCCCATGTCTCTAGTTTAATTTCCAACTTGAATCACCTCAATCTGAGCTCTGTAGCTCCAGATATCGCAAAAACACTGAACCATGTTCAGACTTTTCCAACCGGTCAGCTCACTTTGATTTCATCACTCTATCTCAATTACCGATCGATCTGGTATATACATATATACGGATGTTCGAGCAACAATAAGCCAAAGGAGCTCGGACAACAATTTCGAGCTCGCTCAGAAAATACGAGTTCAATCAGATTAAGAGCTCGGTTCAAACAATAGAGCCCGGTCTCAGTCAAACAATGGCTCGGTATAAAATATGAGCTCGATAGCTCGGCAAGACAATAGAGCTCGGTCTACAAGAAGAAGCATTTGCCGAGCAGTGTGCCAACTTTGGCCACAAGAAGGAAGAGCAGTCGGTCGGCTGTCGACCTCTAACAAATAGCTCGGTATACAAAGGAGTCGGTCGGCTATTCAAAGCTCGACCTACAGAAACAAAGAAGTCGGTCGGCTATTCAAAGCTCGACCTACAAGAACTCGGTAGGCGAATAACAGCTCGGTCAATAAGCTCGGTATGTTAATACAAAGTCAGTTGCGAGCAAAGCTCGGTCGGTAAGCAATAAAGCTCGGGAACCAAACCAGTTAGGGGATCGGTCGTCCCCCCTCGCCCAGCACTTGCATGGGCGACCGCTCAGCATTCACTTGGTCGGTCGGCTATTCATCCAAACCGACCTTTGACCCTCTACTACCACATTTCAACCTTCCATTTCAACAACTTAATCATTCCCACTCACTTAAACTTTCATGACCCATACAAAAGTCATCAAAACTAACTCAATTCACTTGGTCGGTCGGCCATTCGCCCAATCCGACCCTCAGCCCTCTAATACTCATACCCGTGACTCCCTCCACTGAATCAACCTCAATTCAGATGGCTCGTCACTCATCATCCATACTTAATCTTCCACACACAATTCATTAAACACATTCTCAAATCATCCATAAGCCACAAAATACAGAATTTTGGAAATAAATTTCGAAATCAATCTCATTTCATTCGAAATCCATTCATAAAATTCATATACAAAACTTATGACACATTTTCAA
>JAOTRI020150042.1:0-10274 GCA_028564885.2 Zoanthus sanctaehelenae
ACTATTCAATCGTGCATCGTAAAAAACGATTCAATCGTGCATCGTTTAAAACGATCCAAAAAAACGATTCACACGATATCGATGTGACGGAAATGTTCACCAGTACCGTGCGCATGGCCCTAAGCGGCTCACATGTTATGGTGCAAATGACAGCCAATAAGAATTGCCCTTCTCTTTGCGAGAAGTGTGTGGATTCCTTTAAGTCCCTCAACAGAGAGATAGAAAGACTGGACCCATGGTTTGACGTCTTTATCTGAGAAGACACAAAAGTCTAATCATTTGCAGATGTTACAGTAAAGGCAGCACTTTCTCCTAAGTTATTTTAGACACTGAGTGTTGATCAGGGCTGGGACTTGCACCTTACCAACTGGGCTAACCAGGCAGCGGTATTCTTCTATTTAGCCAGTAATGAATTAAGATAATTATAACTCAGACTATTGTGTGTAACAAAATTGTTTTATGTGAATATTTTAGGTGTACAACTGACAGGAAAAGTGTTTTTCAAAGTTGAGGACAAAGCATTGTGTGAAGCAGACTACTTGGTAAGTATTGTAGTATGTAATTCTGCTCTATATTTAGTTATTATTATTATTATTATTATTATTATTATTATTATTTTGCTATTTTTAAGTAGTGATGATCCTCACCTATTGTTGATACTTTATAATAAAACTAACTTGAACACAAATTATGTAACACTATAAGTACACAAATTGAATGAAGTATTATTGTTTTATTATATTATTATTACTATTATTATTATTATATATATTTTATCCATTGTATTTTAATAATTATTTTTTTATTGAATTATTGCAGCTATAATTGTTTTTATTTGAATAAAGTGTATTTTGTTTATTTTTTTACCTTTTTAATTAGATAACGTGTTTAGTGATTAATTTGAAAAATGCAATGTTTACTTTAATGCATTCAAACATTGGCTAATATGAAATACACATTTTAGAGTTGATGTCAAAAATTTTATTGCATTTAGTGAAATCCATATTTATATTTTTTTCTATAACAGATATTGAATTCTTTTGTGTGCTGGTAATAAAATGTATCCATTTTGAATCCAGGTCTGGAAAATGAGTGACAGACCTTAAAGTAACACGGTAATTACAGTCTTTCAATCACTTGTGAAAATGAATGCAGAAGTGACTTTTCAAAAGATTAGAGTCACAAATTGCACCATGATTTAAAATACTAATAAAATAAATTTAAATTACAAGACAGTATCTTTTGGTATCAACTAATGTTGACATTTTTACGATACAAAAAATACAAAACAACTGATATAATCACTTTAAAATAGTTGTGTAATAGTGTTTGTGGTGTTATTATAGATAGTGTGTTATTTTCTTTTTTTAACTATGAAATGAATTTCATTACAGGATACATTAGAAGCCTGCACCATTTGTAACAAGCACATTACTGACAGAGTAAGTGAGAATTACTGAATAATTTTTTTATATCATTTTGCAATTATGCAAAATTGTTAAATTCTTTGTTTAATCAAGCTTAGGAATTATATCTCGACTTGCAGCTAGTTGCAATTTAGTTATTACTTTTTTTGCTTTGTGTGAGGTTTGCTGATTACCTAGCTAAAGTCAATACTTTTTACCACTTTTACAACATGTTGTTATTGCTGAGTTATAAATGAATGATCCAGCTTTAAAAATTAAGTTTACTTAGCGTTGCTTTGTTTTTCCTCTGCAACCTAACTTTTTGTTTTCTTTGAAATTCATTTATCAGCATTAAAACTTTCCCAAGATACAATGGATCTTTAATGCTAAATTCCAGTTCCGCAAAGGATTTAAACTTTCTGACAATAATTATTGACCATGATATTAATCCATTCTGCAGAAATATTGATAATTATTTATACAGGGTTTGTCTGCTGTTTTCAAAGCAAAATTTAATGACTCATTAAGAACTTTTTAAGATAAGATTATTGGTTTTTGAGGACCTAAGCCGTAGGACATAAACCACCAGAACTGACCTAAAACAAGATTTTTTACAATATTATATCGCTTTTCCTTGACACAGTTATATATTAGTTATAGGCATGTCTTAGTTGCAGTTATTCACAGACCTGACACTAAAGTCTATAGAACAACAAAATTAATGTTTGATTTGGCATTACGCAAGCAGACTGAACAATTACTAATATGCACTTTTTATAGTTTATTTGTAAGCTAAGTACATGGCTCGTGATTCAAACAAAATTCCAACATCTGTGAAAAAGAAAAAAGTTAAGGACTTTTTAGGGATCATGACTGATTTTTGTAAAATTTAAGGAATAAGCCTCAAGTTTTGGAAAGTGAAACTTAAGGACTTTCAAGGTTTTTAAGGATCCGGACGAATCCTGTTTATAATAGTCATGACTGCACTGTACATACTAGTCACCCCTTTTGTAGTCTGTCTTGGGACTAGAATGCAAGGAGACAGCTATATGACTATGTGAAGGCATAGTGAAGGCAACCGGGATATAGTCCATGCATGACCATGAACACAGCACCACAGAGGAGAGAGGAAAATCAGGGTGCATGGGGAAAAACCCTGGAAGCCAGATTGAGTGTATAATGACTCACCCTATATATATTCCTGAGGGAAGGAATATTACAACTCAGGTCATAGCGGTGAAAGATGCAAATACTATTTGCTGCTTCACCCTGACTCCCTTAAACACCAGAAAAACACAAAATTAACATAATTATACTTTTCGTTGGTTTGACAGATTTTGAGAGCAACTGGAAAATGCTTTCATCCTGAATGTTTCAACTGTGAAGTTTGTTCCAAAAATCTTGATGGTGTCCCATTTACCCTTGACAACTTTAACAAGATTCATTGCCTTGAAGATTACTATAGGTACTGACAGTTAAAGCTAATTTGGTTAATATTACTAGTAGCCTGGCCAACAGCTGGTACTAAATGTCCTAAAGATAAATCTTTACTGACATTTTTTACATTCTGCTTCATTAGCACACAACTCTTGGTAGTTAACAAACAAGAATAATAAGATTTAAGTCTATTTGGATTGTATTTATCAAACAACTGTTTCTAGAAAAGGTATAATGGCAGTTACAAAATCCTTAAAATGGCTGGCTGATAAAATTCCTTAATGAGCTATAGATACATTCTCTGTAGAACTTCCATTGCACAGGAACAGTGTTTAGTACCACAGTGATATTTTCAAATGTTTAATGTACAGTACAAAATACTCTTAATATACAGTGCTTCCATTTTTGGACCCTTACTAGAAGCTGTTTGACATAAATTAGGCTAATGGAGGGTAAAATGCACTAAACAAAGATCTGTGTATTGCCTGCACCTTCTCTCTGCTTCCTGTTGCAACTTTTATAAATTTGATAATAAAATTAAGTTGTTCACCATCTATTTTCAGTTTAGTGTAGTACACTACAGCAGTTACTTTCTTTTAGAAACCACCATTACCTACTTTTAAAACTTCTTTCATAATGCTGTTTACTAGGAAGTACTCTCCAAGATGTGCATCTTGCCACCAGTTGATCTTGCCAGAGGAGGTAAGCCCACAGTATGTGGTAAGTACCAGTTTTGTTGGTTATTTTTCATGGTGTGAGAGTATTGCAGTTTAAACAAGTTACAATTTTCAGAAGAAATTAATTATTAGATAATTATAGAATGTGAAAAAATGCATTCAAAATTAGGGAATTTTTTTCAAATTACTTTAATTTATTTTAAAATTCTTTGGGATATTTTTGTTACTCGAGGCAGTGTTTTGTTCTTAAAAAGTTTATGTAAACATGATTTTTGCATTGCCTTTTACCAATAACAAGACTTGTTATATATTATAATAGTTTTTAAAGTCAATAGGGAAAAATTAACAAGAATATCACGACATGGTCAGTAAACTGAGATTTGGTATTTACTGGGAGCTATTAATGTATTAGGATAAGTGTCTTTTTCAGGGCCTAGTTTTTCAAAGGCTGGTTAAGTTTAACCCTGGGTTAAGCAAAAATCTAAACAAGGTTTTCTTTTTTAAGAAAAGGTAAACAGTTATTTATGAATACTGTTTGGATTTTTCTCAGAATTGTCTTGTTAATCCCCGAACTACAGCTAAAATCTCTCCTTGCAAGATTGGAAACAAGATCGTGGGTTAAACATTTAACCCTGGGTTATGTTTAACCTTGATAATGGAGTCATGTCTGACTCCAAAACCTTGGATATTGTTGTTAGTTTGTATTCTTAATACGTTTTCTAAATTGATCTTACTTAAATTTTTTATTAATTCTTTTATTATTAATTTTTTTTGATGTCAGTTATAATTTTTTAGTAGTTTAAATCTAATTCATCTGTTTTTAATATACAGTCACCCATACACAAATTCACTAACAATTTTAAACAATTATTTTATTTTGTACTTTTACTTTCAAATTTAATGAGTTTCATTTTACCAGATGAAAACAAAGCTATGATTCTGTATGAGTTTGCGGATATTGTTTCTGCTCATGCATGTACATACTTATTAGATGAAAAGCCTTAAATTTTTATTTAATTTCAAAAATTTAATTTAATTTATTACATCTGACTGATAAATAAACTAATTAAATATGCTAATTACTCTTACACCATCCATGAAATAACCAACAGCTGTGGAAAACCGTTTGTTAGAGGGCAGCAATGTCTGGTAATGTAATGATCAGTTAATATTTATAATTATCATATTTCTTGAATTGCTTATTATAAAATAGGTTTTTCTCTATTACTACATTTAAAGGCCACCCGTCTTGAGTATTCTTTATGGTTATTTGCAGGTGGCCTGCACTCATTTATCTCTTAACTTATTCTAATGTAATTGTTCTCTTTTGAATATTTTTATGTATGTTAATAAAAATTATTGTTGTTGTTTAAAATGCATCTAAAATCAATCTTAATTTGTTGGTCATGATTTTATGTTACCCCATAATTTTTTTTCCATTGTTTTTGTCACTGGCTCTGCTCAATTGTATTCTTGCATTCAATGCTTTCATTTGCAAATTTTTGTACTTGAAAATAAGACCATAATTGCATGTTATCCAATACACAGCCGCATGCAGTTCTTGACTACCTATTTTATATTTTTTGTGTGAGTTCTTAACCTACGTTTTCTGATTACCCAACTCAACAGCAATTTCTCCCACTCCCACTCTCCATCTTGCTCAATTCATTGCATCCTCCTTCTTCAAGCCAACACTCTTGCTCTCCTTCTCCTCTTGCATTTTCCATGTCTTCCTCAGTCATCCTTGCTTCCTCTTCCCCTTCACTTCAATATGCCCATCATCCCTCCTTAACACATGCCTATGCCATCTCACTCCGTTTGCTTTTGCCATCTGAACCACTGTTTCCTTCAATCCCAACATCCTCCAGTCCCACTAAACCATTAGCTTGTTTCTTGCATCTTCCTTGTTAATCCTTGAATACAATTAAGTAATGCCCCACCATGTGCCCTAAGACTGTTTTCAAGTGGCATAAAATCTGGATTCTGTTGTTGCAACAACCCTTTAAGTTTCATTTCCATTTGTTTCTGCTGGTGCAGAGATTTATTCAAGACTTTATTTCCAACTTTCAGGGACAGGAGGAAACAATACGAATTGTCTCAATGAACAAAGACTTTCATGTCAGGTGCTACACTTGTGAGGTAAGAGCGAAGTGTAATCATTGGATGTCATCACTAGTAATGTGGTACACACTATACATGCAATCAGCTGTTGGAATCGAACTACATCAAATGACCAAAATAGAACAGTTTAGTCACTATAACAAAGTAGTGTACTTGCAGCACTCACTTTCTATTAGAAATGAATGTTTACTATCATTTATAATAAAAAATAATTCAACAATACTATCATTGACATCAAAGAGGTTTGAATCATCTAGAAGACAGAATGCTTCACATCTATGTATCGTTTTGTCGTTTCAATCTGTGAGCCTTGACTCCAGCATACAACATTTTTAAACAGAAAACAAAAATGAGCTGCCTAAATTCAGAAAGTGATAGATTACGTAATTTAGATTAATATCCCAAGTCATTTAAAGTTTAACATGACTTTGAGCTGAAACCAATTGTAGAATTGCATGCAGTTTTGGTATAATGCTAATAAACAAATGAAAAGGCCTTCCAAGATTAACACTATAGCTACTATGGGCCCGTATTTTCATATACATGTAAATATCAGTAATATGAGGAAATATTGTTGTTTTTGTTTAACAGTAACTGTTGGTTATTTTGCTATAATTTTATTTTTTGACAATATTATTGTTACGTATAGGTTCAGATATGAAACATGTCGTTGTTAAGTCACAGCTGTTTATAAAGAAATTACTTAGTATGAAAATCTTGTTCCTTTTAGGATTGTGAAGCTCCATTGTCATCCGAGAAGGGTGGCAACGGATGTTATCCTCTTGACGACCATCTGCTGTGCAAGGACTGTAATGCGAAACGTGTGCAAAAGCTGACGGCTGAATTGGAGAACCCTGACCACCCATTAACAACAGAACTCTAGAAGGGTGGTTTTATCAGTTGATTAACGTGTCTTACACCATTGAGAACTGTCTTTTAACACAAAGAATTTAAAAACTCTTTTTTTACATCTCTTGAAAGCTCTCAATATTACAGTTGATAACTCGTTTTCAGGACCACTTGTTAATATTAAGTACCGTGTTAATGCAGTCAATGCTCATTAAACAAACAATAAGTAATTTGTAATTTATTGTAACTCATTCAGTTTGGAAATGTGGTAAAAGAGGTAATTTTGATAATTAATAACTGTGAAAAAACAGCCACTGAATGAGCATTTAAAATTTTAGGATTTTTCCATTTCTGTATTGGGCTTGTGATAAAACAGGAACAAAAGCTTTTCACGTAATTACTGTATATACTCTCAGGTAATAGGTAATGATCATGTAGTGATTGTTAATTTAAGGTAACTGCACTTGACATAGTCTGCATTTTCACAACTACATACTGGATAAAGAAAATGTCGCTATTCTTACGAAATCAGTATAATTATAGTTGTCTAGTCTGTTAAATTGTTGAAAGTTTATCGGTGTGTACAAACAAGTATACACATGACCGGGAATGAAAGTAATGCATTCCTTTTTCAATACTTTTTCAAAATTGTTTAGAACAGAATTGATATTTTTATAACCGATTTTTTCAATGAATAAGTGAGTAAATGTATGAATAAAAGTAATATAATAAATTGATTTTGAAGTTAAATTAATCAAATTAAAAATGGCAGTCATTATTACCTCAGCGTGTCTTTGAATCCCTTATTTAAAATGTAACATTGTAGATTTGAAACAGTACATTTCTAGAATATAAACACTTGAACATTATGCACTCTGAACTGTGTATGAAAAAAAGGTGTAAGTGAATGATACCTTCAATAAAATACAAACTCAGTTTTCGTTATGGTTGTTATCTAGAAAATGATGCATTGTAATAGTAGACTTTCTTAAAATGCAGTAAATAGTAACAGAAACTGTTTTACACAGTTTCTTGTGAAAGTCTACACAGAACATCAATATGTAAAGAAATATAGTACTTAGTATAAACCTGCTAATCGTCTAACATGCAACCTACACTCTCATTGGGTAGAGATCTATTTGTGATGGCCTTCTAGTAGAGAAAATAGCACAAATTGGCGCGTTTGTGGTAACACGGTAAACGCTGAAACATGGTGTCAGAAGTGAAAACTTAAAAAAATCTCGACAGAGTCTTCACGGAAACTACTCAGAAAATTAGTTAAACTTGGGTTCTCGTCACACTTGAAAGCATTCGGAAACTCGGCAACAGGAAGATGTTAAAATAATTCGCCAGACAGTTTGTCCGATGAACAATGGGCGACTGCAATTAGCCTTCTAACTTTCACATCAAACTTTCCAGTTCCTGCACCAAAGAAAATAACAGGAGGTCGAAAAGATAACTGGGAATATTTTAGCCAGCAATGGAACGATTATGAACTAGCCATACGGCTTGACAAGCGTTCAGAAAAGGTACGACGCGCCACTCTGAGTTATGAGCAAGGATTGTTTACAGATATTTCTCATTTAAAAAGGTTTAAGGCATGTTTCAAACACAAGGCGAGTGTTGTATATGAGAGATATCGCTTTGATATGGCCACGCAAGGTCAGAAAGAGGGAATTGATGAATTTATCAACAGGCTGCAAAAACTCGCCGTAACGTGTCGCTTCTCCACATCGACAGATGAAATGCTTCGCGACAGGACTATAATCGGACTTCGTTACCAAACAATCAAACTCCGTCTGTTAAAGAGGAAAATTTAGATCTCAACAAAACGCTGAACATCTAGGACATCTGAAATTGCAAGTAAGCAACTAAAATCGATGAAAAAAGGTGAAGTCGAAGAGCAAGAAGCTAGCGCCATTCGAGCGAGACACAGCGCGAAAACCGGCGACAAGATAACCCAAGCGAATGTGCAACCGTTGTGGACGTTCAGAAGTGCACAAGCTCGAAGATTGCAAGGTCTACAAGCAGATTTGTAAATTTTATTCAAAGCCAAATCACTTTGCAGCTGTTTGTCATCAGGAAAACAGGAAAATTCAACAAAACAAATACAAAAAAGTCCGACAAATGACAGAAGAAATAACGAGTGACTCCGAAGTTGAACCGAGTGATTCCGACGATTCGCTTCTGAAAATAGAATAGATTTCCAATGTCAAAGATAGGGAAAATAGCTGATTTCCAATATTATTTTCTCAGATTCAAAAGAGAGATATTTCAGTGAAGTTGAATGCCATTTAGACACAGGTGCCTCGTGTAATATGCCGTATGCGAAATCTGACAACAATAGCACAGACAGGTGATCCGCCAATAAGAGATAGTAAAGTAAAACTGAAATTATTTGATGGTTCTTACATGAAACCTAGTGGAGCTACAACCCTCAAAGTGCATAGGAATGGAGACATAATTGAGCCTGATTTCCAGATTATTGAGACTCCCAACAAGCCATTGCTTTCTGTGAACGTTTAAGACTTGAAAGTCAGTCCAGAAATTGTCAACATTGTAGTACGAGAACAAGTGAAACCAGCTTGTCCAGTTCAGGGTCCATTAACCAAGGACACTATTCTCAAAGAGTTCAAAGATGTGTTTGAGGGTCTTGAACACATTGCATGGGGACGCCAATATCTTTGTTCTAGACAGCAATCAGGTACCAGTCCAGCACGCTACACGACGAATACCAGTAACTTTGCAGAAATATGTCAAAGAGAACATTCTGAAGTTTGAAAAGAAAGAAATAATAACCAAGTTTACGGAGCCAACTGAGTGGATCAGTTCGATGTTTGTAGCGAAACCTTAACAGATCAGAATTTTCTTAGATCTCCGAGATCTTTTAATAAAGCTTTCCAGTGGCCAAAGTACCAGATGTCAACCTTGGAGAAAATGCTGCCCAGTCTCAACAAAGCAAAGGTCTTCACAAATCTAGATGCAAAAGATGGGTTTTATCAGATCGGATTAGACAAACCCAGCAGTTTGAAGACAACGTTCTGGACTTCATTCGGACGCTATCGATATTAGAAATTGCCATTTGGCATCAGTGTTTCTCCGGACGAATTTGAATGTCGCCTGCATGAGAAACTGGCTGACCTTGATTTAGTTACGATTCTGCGAGACGACCTGTTTGTAGTTGGGTATGGAGAAACATACGAACAAGCAGAAGCAAGTCATAACCAAAACTTGCGAAAACTCCTAGAAAAAGCTCACACAATCAACCTCAAGCTCAACAGCAAGAAAATGAACCTGAAGTAGCAACAGATCAATTTCATCGGTCATGTAATCACACATGAAGGACTCAAACCAGATCCTGACAAAGTTCTTAAAGAAGCAGACATGCCCAGGTCCACATCCAAGCAAGAAACACTCAGTCTTCTCGGTTCAATCAACTACTTGGCAAAGTTCCTGCCTCGACTGTCTTAAGTAGCTTAGCCTCTTAGACATTTTACGACTGCAAATGCCTACTTCATGTGGTCACCTCAGATGACAAACAATTCAGCGAAGTTAAGAAATTGGTGGTAAGCCATCCAGTGCTCAAGTACTATAATATTGAAGAAGTAACGGTACAATGTGATGCCAGTGAACGAGGTCTCGGCGCGACATTGCTACAGACAAGTCACCCAGTTGCCTTCGCTTGGAGGACTCTAACTGTGTCTGAGTAAAGATACGCGCAGATAGAGAAAGAGTGTCTTTCAAAACGTTCGCTCAATATATTTCTCGGAGAGACAATGTGACT
>JAOTRI020150053.1:0-10273 GCA_028564885.2 Zoanthus sanctaehelenae
AGATTCAGCTGGCGTTAGAGCCATCTCCCTACTGACATTTTGGACTCGATTAAGTGCCTGGTTAATAACGTGATCTGGATAGCCACGTTCTGAAAAAAACGTAGACATTTCAGAGCATTTAAACTCAAAATCCAAATCGTTACTGCATAATCTACGAAGCCTGAGAAACTGCGAGTACGGAATAGAGTTTTTGACATGAGCCGGATGTGAAGATGTGTAGGAAAGATAACTGTGTGAGTCCGTAGGTTTGTAGTGGACGCTGGTGATCAACTTATTCTCTTGGATTGAGATTTTAATGTCTAAAAAAGTAACCATAGTATCTGAAACTTCCCAAGTGAATTTCAGAGCCGGATGAAAAGAATCGACAAAATGAATGAACTGATCTAATTCGTCTTTAGTGCAAGATGTAGCACCAAGGCAATCGTCGATATATCTCCCAAAAAGTTCTGGTTTAGGGCCGTTGTACTGTTTAAAGATTAGTTCTTCAACGTAACCAACAAACAAATTAGCGTAACTGGGCCCCATTTTGGTACCCATCGCTACGCCATTTATTTGTTTAAAAAATTCACCGTTAAACGAGAAACAGTTGAGAGTGAGAACTAACTCTGCCAATCGAAGTAACGTTTCTGTTGATGGTTCTTTGATAGTGCGTTTTTCAAAAAAATGTTTTAACGCAACCAGCCCCTCTTGATTAGGGATAACGGTATACAAAGAAGTGACATCCATAGTGAAAACCAATTTGTTATTACCAGAGAAACTGAACTGATCCAAAATCGAAAGAGCATGATTGGTATCTTTAATGTACGTGGGAAGAGTTTTAACAAAAGGTGCCATTTGTTTGTCCAAGTAGCTCGAAATAAGTTCTGTAGGGCAGTTACAAGCTGAAACAATAGGACGGCCCGGATTGTTAGGTTTGTGAATTTTAGGTCTAAGGTAAAAAGTGGAAGTTTTGGGTGTTTTAACAATGAGATTACTCGCTGTAATAGGCAATTTGTCTTCCGAAATAAATTTGTTTATGGTTTCTTTAACAACTTTTTGGTACTGAAGCGTGTGGTCTTTAGGAATTTTACTGTAAAATTTAGCGTCCGAAAGTTGTCGAAATGCCTCTTCTTTATAAAGGTCGGTGCGCCAAACAACTACCGCACCGCCTTTGTCGGCTGCTTTGATTACAACATCTTTGCGTGTTTTGAGGCTGTTAAGCGCTTGCCACTCTTCTTTAGAAAGATTAGAAAATTTGAGGGTTTTGCCAAATTGCATGTTTTGAATATCTTTGCGACATTTACGTACAAAGAGGTCAACCGAAGCAAAATGACCGTCTGGCGGAGTCCAGTTAGATTTCTGGTGTCTAAACGATTCGAATTCGTCTTTTTCCGCATCTTCTGAGGCTGGTTCTTTGTCGTGAAAATGGGCTTTAAGTTTAACCCGGCGAAGAAATTTCTCTGTGTCCTCTTTGACAGTGAATTCATCTGTCTTTTTGCAAAGGGGCACAAAGTTTAAGCCTCGTCCGAGAATGGATTTCTCGGTTTGTGTAAGTGGCAAGTCTTGTGGAATAGAAACAACGTTAAACTTGGTGAGAACAGAACTATTGGTTGTTTTAGGTTGGATGCCTGTAAGCTGAAAAAACTTTTTACTTTTGACATCCTTAAGAAAATGAAATAATTTGGAATTTAGTGAATGAATTTGCAGGCGAATAGAATTTGCCAAAATACTAGGGCAGATGTTGGAAAGTTGAGAAATACAGTTAGCGATATAGTTATTAATATGTTTAAGTTTAACGGACATGGCTCTGATGGTTGCCCGCATTACGTTACGAGAGAACGAAGTGCAAGCTATTTTAACATCCTCAAACAGTCAGTATAATTAATGAATCGTCGTATAAGGAACAATTTGTATATGGGCATCTTATACTCATATCATGAATACAAATAAACCCTTATACGACCTTCTACTTCCCTCAAACAGTCTGTATAATGAATCATTACATTATGTTATACATCAAATTAAATGAAACTATTAAACGACGTAAACAGATTTAGTATACATTGTAAAATAAATCCTTAAACGTCGTAAAGGAACAATAATATGTATAAGGGCATCATATACTCGTATCATGAATACAAACAAACCCTTATACTATCTTCTACTACCCTCAAACAGTCTGTATAATGATTCACTAAATATTATCTTATACAATCCATTAAATTCAACCATTTAACAACGCTTAACGTTCAATCCTCGTTCTCTGTCTAAAATCCGCACGCGTTATTGGTTAAAATTAATCACGTGAGTTCGCGTTACCTAGCGGCATCAAAGTGACAGAATGCGTTATTACAATAACGCATAAAAACTCTGGTGTTCTTCAACTTCAACGTAAATGGTTGAAGTTCAAGATTTTCCGAAGTTGAGGAGGAAAAAAATTAGTCATAGCAATTCAATAATTGCGGTCATTTATCTAAATTACAAGAAATTTTAACTTTTCCTTATTTGAACTGAACTTTAAAAAGTTGTTTGTTTGGAGTTGTTGGAGAAGCGTCGGTGTAATTCATGAATACCTTATTGGAAAGAAAGTCATTGAAAGTCTATGATAAATATTAATTTATTCATTGTGTATTCATTCATATTCAGTAAATTAAAGATTCTTGGCCATTGGATGTTTTCTTTAGTTCATTGTTTTCTCGGTCAAACAGGTCAAGCGGGAAGCCAATGTTAGTCTATCGCCAGCATTAAACTAAAATTAAATATTACAAACGTTAGAGACTGTAAGTTCGTGTTTTGTTCTCAAATAGACGCACTTGCTTACTGTATAATGAACTAGAAAATGTGTTTATATCGGGCATTTGAAATCCCACGCTTTGCGCAATCCCTCGGGATTATTCATTGTGAATATAATTATATTCAATTTGTTGTAATTAACATTCACTTGAAATTACCATGCTGTTCAATTACGCATCACCGGGTTTAGGTGTTGCGTAATATGGAAAACGGAACAGTTACAAAGAAAGATTTGGCAGATTTTAAAGATTTTGTTCGCGATGAATTAATGACTCATAAGGAAGCACTACAGAGACAGTTTATTGAAGCTTGAGAAGCTACTAAAGAAGCTCTTACTATGTCCAAACGGGTGAAAGCTGAATCTGGGGAGCTATCATTCAAGCGAGTTGGAAACGAAAGAAACTACAAATTTAATAAGCAAGTGTTTGAGAATCTCTATTCGTTGAGACAGGTTCTAACACATCACGATAGTTTGAACACTGAGGCGTTGACGCTCCTGGAAAAGATTGTAGGCCTCGTCAAAGGAAGAAATAGACTTATTCGTATCGCTGATAACTCGGAGGCCGGCTGGCTTACTGTGAAGCAATGCGAGACGTTCTAGTGTCTTTGGGGGAGGAAGATAGCAAGAAGATTAGAAAAGCGGAAAAAAAGCGTTAAAGATTCAAGAAAGGCAGCGGAGAAAGAAAAATGTTAAAAAGTTTGCGTTCAGAGGTCAAAGATCTACTTCAGCAAAAGGATTCCGACAGTTTGGACAACAATGGCAGTCTAATTGTGGCTCCCAAGCACAGTAAAGTCACCCACACGCGACTATGGCCACCCAAGTTACCGCTCAAGTTGCAAATATTGTGGTCCCCATCTCACTGGCGGAGAAGAGTGCCCGTTGCGAATTGAGAAATCGAATTTTCCCGTGTCAAGCACCAACACAGTGCCTCCAACAGGCGGCCCCTGATAAGTCCTTTTTCATTCACTAAAGACCGATGTTTATGGGACTTTTTCTACTAATGGGGGTCAGCTTGTGACCAATCGCGGTAGCTTGGAAAGTGAATTTAGTGAGCTTCTACAAGAAGATTAGTATTCTTTTGAATGTTTTAATGAAAAGTTTTTAGCTCAGAATCTTTCTGAATATAAGCAAGGCGATTCGCCTCTTATACTTAAAGTTAGACTCAAGGCTTGCGCCCATTTTTGCGAATGTATTGGTTCCACTAGTTGGATTTTAGATGCCATTTGTAGCGGTTATCGAATCCCTTTCGTAGCCATACCTCCGTCCGTATTTCTCCCGAATAATAAGCCTGCACTTGGTCACTCGTCGTTTGTCAATCAGGCCATCTCGGATCTCCTTTTAACACATTCAGTTGTTGAGGTTTCTTCCCATCCCCTTGTTGTCAACCCTTTGATAGTTTCTGTAAATTCGGAGAAAAAGTGTTGTCTTATTCTAGATGTGAGGAATGTCAATAGGTATTTGCCTAAATTCAAATTCAAGCTAGAAGATATATACACGTGTTTTCATTAATTATTTATATCTCGATGGTTTCTTGTTTAAATTTGTTATGAAGTCGGGATATCATCACATTAAATTCACCCACAGTTTTTCAAGTTTCTTGGCTTTCAGTGGCTTTTAAATGATTTTCCTATCCCTCGATATTTTGCATTTACTGTTTTGCCTTTCGGCATAGCAACCGCGCCTCATCTCTTTACAAAACTTTTTCGTCCTCTAGTCAGACATTGGCGTTCCAAGGGTATTCCTCTAGTCATTTATTTAGATGACGGAGTAGCGTGCCTGCCAACTATCGAGCAAGCAGAGCAGGTGTCTGTTATAGTTAAACAAGATCTCTCCGACGCAGGTCTTGTATGTAACAGCGAAAAATCAGTCTGGCCTCTCGGCAAGTACTTGAATGGCTCGGTATAGTTTGGAATTTATCTAGTAATCATATCTCCATTCCAGACAAACGAATTCTCAGCTTAGAGAATTCACTCGTTTCCATTAAGTCTCACTTTTCTCTTGTTACTCCGAGAAAAATCGCTTCTGTTACCGGTAAGATTGTTTCTTTGGCACCAGTTTTAAGAAACATTGTTTTTCTTATGTCAAAGTTTTTACAATCGTTTGAAAACTTTTACGACGGACATTGGTATTTTGCATTGGATTTTTCTTCCTATTAGTATTTCACCGAGTGTGTAAAAGAAATAGATTTTTGGATCAAGAATTGTAGATCTCTAAAAGGGCGTGTCTTTGTTAAGTTTTGAAATCCTGCAACAATTGTTTACTCGGACGCCAGTGCTGTTTCCTGTGGTGGGTGTATTTTGCAAGTGGACTCAGAGGAGTTCGAGCTTTTTTATAAAGCCTTTTCGTCCATGGAGATCAAAAAATACAGTAATGCTAGGGAATTGCTTGCTATTTTATGTGGTCTTCGGTCATTACGGTCTTTTATAACAAACAAGATAGTTATGGTTTTTACGGATAATAAAAACGGTTCCACCATTACTGCAAGGGGTAGCAATATTTTGCATTTACAGGCTCTAACTATCAAAATTTTTGAGTTCCGTTTTCATCATAACGTGTCCCTCGAGGTGGTATGGATTCCTCGTTCGCTTAACGAGTATGCGGATTCTCTTAGCCGCATAATAGACTACGACCATTGGGCTATATGTCTCTCATGTAAGCAACCTTTTCGGCCCATTCGAAGTTAAACGTTTTGCCTCATAGCACACTGCTAAATGCAAAAGGTTTTATTCAAAGCTTTGGTGACCCGGTTGCGAAGGGGTCGATGCTTTTTTAACTTTTTGGGCGACTGCCAACAATTACCTTGTTCCTCCCATACATCTTGTCACCCGAACTGTAAGTCATTTGGAAACTTGCCGAGCCTCAAGAGTCCTTATCATACCTAAGTTGATTTAATTCCCGCAAGTTTTTTTGCCTTTCATTTATCCTTGTTGTGTTCCCAGGTCCTTTGTTATCAGTATAGTTGAGTTTTCCGACACCACTGGACTTTTTGGGTCCCATAATTTTTGTTCACTTGTGTTAGTCGTTTATTTAGACGCCCATTAATTCCTTCATAGTCATTACACGTGTGCTGCATATTTTTATTTTAGTTTATTTTCTTATTTTATATGATTTGTTTGCGAACAGAATGCCATGACCATCAATGTTTAGTGGGCTGATATCGCTGTGTAGTTCAGTTTATAATGTACTGTCGTTGTCGAACGAGCAGATATCGCTGTTGAACGAACAAATATCGCTGTTGAGTGAATAGATATCTTAATTGAGAAAACAATTTTCGCTTTTGTGCATATGCTTAACGCCGTTGAGTGGATTGTCAACGTAATACTGCTGTTAAAAAAATCTTTGTTGAGCAAAAGATAATGTGTCATCAATGTTTTTTAGCCGGGAAATGTTTTATTGATGTGGAGCTAATATATATTATTAAGTTATTAAGTAATATGTAGCATAACGGTCATTAAGGAATAATAAGAGTGTTAAAAAAAGTGGAAAGTAAATTAATTTGTTATATTTCTGTAAGATTAAGAGGCATGAGTATTTACAAGCCGTAATTGTTGTTAGAATGAAAGAGTCATTCCTAGTAACTGGTTTGGACCAATTCTGATATTTTTTTGTTTATTGTTTATTGTCTAAAAATCCAAGGCTTTTCCACCCAGTTCCGTTTCAGTTCCACGACACCAGTCTGAGGGATCCAGGAAGTTTTTCGAGTTTTTTGTATCAAAATAATTAATAGACCATTTCCGAGTTCCCGTTTGCCTCTGTTTCAAAGCGAGTCTAAGTGCGAATCCATTCTTATGAAAATGACTTTGATTTGCATGAAAATGAAAATGAATACAGAACTCATTTTTATATGAAAGGTTTCGCACTTAGACTCGTTTTGAATCAGAGGCACAAGAGAACTCGGAAATGGCCTATAAATGTAGGTTTTGCTCAAAATTTAAGAACGTTACACTGTCTTTCAGTGTTCAGAAGATGTGATTGGCTTTTAAAGTTGAAGTTAAGTGCGAGGAGCCAGTGTTTTGGAGTGGATTCTTTGATTTCTTGATATTTCTGAGTCATGGAAAATGGCATTTGCTCGAGGGAAAGTTATGGAAAAGCCATTGAATTTCACTTCTCATTCATTATAGCATGAGCGCTGTTATCCAATCTTGCAGTCTAAACAGCCAAGAGGTCAAGTTTCCACTAGAAACATTTTCACTTTCAATCTCAACCATATCTTGTTCTTAAATTTCTCTTAATTTTCAGCCAATTCGAGCTTCATTGTTGTAATAAAAAGGGATGTATCAGAATAAGCATGTAATATTTTCCTCTCTTGCTAATGACAACAAATAAAAAACATTTTATTACATTAATTTTTTTACTACCGAGTTCAAAATTCATGCACCATCTTTACTTCATTTATCACATACGAAAACAAGCAAAAGACAGATCAAAGATATTCACCAATTAAGGAGCCGATTACATGGAGATTTTTCATGGAGAATTTTCGACAGCGCTGCATGATCCTAGCAGAATGTATGACGTGTGTCACAGATGAACTTAGTTTAAGAATGGCCTTTCTCTCTGAGCACGAGTAATCGAACGAAATTTCAATCCAGCTAGCTCAAGCTGGGCTGAAATTTCAACCCCGGGGTTGAACTCAGCCCTGGGTTGAAAATTTTGCCATCGATCGCGCTTTTGATTTAATAAGGTTTTTGTATTGAAGCCAGGGCTGACATTTCAGCCCGGTTAACAGGGCTGAGTTCAACCCCGGAGTTAAAAAATCTGCATGTAATCGGCCCGTTAATAGGTGAATATCTTTGATCTGTGTTTTGTTTGTTATCAACCGTACAGGCACTTTTAAATATTAAATCTTTAGACCTAGCAAAGAGAATCGTAAGATCTTTGAAAACCACAGACTATATTGAGGCTCAAAGAATAAAAATAAGTAAAATAAAACAGGCCTTTTTGCGTTCCTGCTTTTTAAGATCCCCCTTTTCGCGTTCCTGCTTTTTAAGATTCCTGCTTTTTAAGATTCCCCCTTTTCACGTTTTCCGTTTCTCTATTCCTCGTTCCTTGTTTGAGGATAGCCTTTCACGCCTTGACATTCAGTAAAGAAAAATACACTTGGTGAAAGATGGGATGATAGAATGGACAAGTCCGCTTTCAGGATTTAAAACTTGCAAAAAAGTTTAAGATTTCCGAGGAAGATGCATAATTATTTCTATATTTTGTACTTTGAAATTCAAAATGCGACGGCGACTGCGACGAAAATTATGAAAACCTTTAGATCGAGACTAGAAATCGAGTAAAGTTAATTAAGTGATTATTTATTCTAATCAAATTAGAAACCATCACCGATGACGGATTTTGAATAAAGTTTATAGGAAAAAAATAATTCTTTTAAGAACTGGAGTCGAATATTTATTAGGTAGTTATTACAGGAATAACAACAGAACAACTTGCCACTGTCGTTAATATAATTCTGCGCATATGCTTTACAGAACGACGAATGCGCAGAATGCATTCTATTGAACAACTTTATAAACTTTAAGGCCACTCTCTACCCTAAATTTTGGTGGGGAGTGAGTAAGTTGAGAAAATCAATATTTGACTGTGAAAAATTTGGGGGATGACCTCCAAACCGTCCCTCCAGACCATGAGAAAGTTCAACTTGGTTCGAGGGCGGTGTGGTGATTTTCTATCAAATATTAACTCCAAAATTAATTTTTAAACTTCACTAAACTTCACCCGAATTCAAATTTCCCTTTAAAAAAATACATTTAAAAAACCTATCTCCTCCCACAAATATCATCCGAAAAATCTGAAAATATTTACGAGGCTTCCTTTTTACTCGATCTGTAAAGTGATTATCGTTTTTTCCGATTTTCAAGATAATGACGGAGATATAATCAAAAATGTCACTAAAAGTAGCCAAAGGAGAGTGGCCTTAAAGGCGAAAGAAAACTGAGACGTTTTTGGAAAGCTTGCGTTACAAAGTCGCTCAGTCCGGGTTTTCTAACGACGAAATAGATTCTTTTCACACTTAACTTGATACAACGAAATGTTTGATTTATTGAAAAAAATAATTTACTATCACATTTATCACATCTAAATTATCGAAACTGCTAATTTGAAAAGTATTAAACCTAAATTAGCTAAGAAATTTATCTTCAATTGCAAATCTAAGAAATTTTACAAAGAATAAAATGTATCTTGGGGAGGTATTACATCCCTTCGAGCCTTTTTATCATGCTATTAAATTACATACATTATCTTGCAAATATTCTGTAAAAATCTTTAAACATCCACACCTTCGCCAAGTTTTAGCTTACTTCATGGAAGCTTTGCATTCTTGTTAATAGTAACAAATTTGATGACAATTTTTTTTTTTTTTAATAAACGGAATATTTGTCAATGTGATGCTGTCGTGGCCTTTTCAAGTATGCAGTTCTAAAAATAACGCCTTACCGCATCGCGCTTCGGTGGCAATCTACAGTTTCACATGCAAAGTTCATTTACAAATTATACAAAAAGAATCAGTCACCAGTCCGCACACTAGAACTTTGCAATTTTTATAATGTAAAAATGGGTTCAAAAACACAGTACATTTTTATTCACATTCCTTAAAATAGAAATTGTGTTAATATATTTAACACCTTTTGCAACTATATACATTCAGTTCAGTACTGTGTACTTCCAATGACTAAAATTAACAGAGAGCGCTTCATGATTCTTTGTATCTCATATTCAGCCCTTTTAACATCTTTACATTTAAAGACGTAATCGAATGGTCACTACTAAAAGCTACACGAAAATTATTAACATCTTCAAGTCCAATATTCTGTGCTAAGATATAGATAATAAAATGAGAGAACAAAGATCACTTTGTACAGCTTCACATAAATATATAGCATGCAACTTCATAACTTATTCAGTTACCACATACATTCTACGATTGAAGGGTACAATGACCACTACTTAATGTTTCACTTACATATCAGTTTAGCACCTTCAGTACCTATACTGTTATCAGATACATTCAACGATTGAAGGGTACAATGACCACTACTTAATGCTTCACTTACATATTGAGCACCTTCATCACCTATGCTGTTAGCAGATACATCCAACAATTGAAGGGTACAATGACCACTACTTAATGCTTCACTTACATATTTAGCACCTTCAGCACCTATATACTGTTAGAACATATTTTCAACGACAGAGGGGTACAATGACCACTACTTAATGTTTTACTTACAAATTTAGCACCTTCAGTACCTATACTGTTACCAATTACACTTAACCATTGAAGGGTACAATGACCACTAATTAATGCTTCACTTACATGTTTAGCACCTTCAGCACCTATTCTGTTATTAGATACATTCAACGATTGAAGGGTACAATGACCACTACTTAATGCTTCACTTACATACTTAGCACCTTCAGCACCTATACTGTTACTAGATACATGCAATGACAGAAGGGTACAATGACCACTACTTAATGCTTCACTTACGT
>JAOTRI020150063.1:0-10271 GCA_028564885.2 Zoanthus sanctaehelenae
TTCATCCCATTGGGATTGTGTGTACCCAATCGGTGAATGAGTCGCATCTCTTTGGTTTTGCGGCAATTGTTGTCGCCACTAACCAAAGACAAGCCAAAAACAACAAAATCTGAAAGAGAATGGTTAAGCAAATTAAAATGTCGGGAAACTGGTTTAGTCGAATCGTTATTATACGAACATCATAAACATGTTCGCGAATAGGATAACCTAAACGGCGGCCAGTTTCGCCAAACATTTAACCTTGGGTTAGTGTTAATCCCAAGGGGGGAAGGGGTCTCCCATATGGAACAGACAAGGATGCTCGTCGGAAATTTTGAAATTAACCCCTAAAGGAAACCATCTGGGCGTAGCTTAAGCAAATTTTTGCCCCTAAAAGAGATCTTTTAAAAACACACAAATACGACATGCAATATGTTTTATTGATATAAAGACACAATCATCTAATGCTTTTATCTAAAAGTAGTTTTTAAAAGCATTGTCAAAACAAGTTAAAAAGAAAGTTTGACTTCTGTTTATCTTCGCGTAACTCTGTGTTTTTTCGCGGAACCCTAAACGAGACATTGGCGGCTTAAAATATTGGCCCTTTGCTCGGAACACCCTGAATAACTGGACCCTGGTGAATCGAGTCGGCGCTGAAAGCTACTATGGGGTACAGATTTTGGCTGGTTGACAAGAAAACAAACTGTGCTTATCACAGGTAGCGAAGTAATTAAGAGCAAAAGGAGGCTAAAGCACCATTAAGATTAATGATAATCATCAGCGACGTTTACTGGTTCTTTTAACCCTTTTAATCCCAGATTTATTTTTAAATTCTCCCAACTTATTCCCATGCACTCTATGGAACAAGTTTGAGAGAATTCAGTTACTGTTAATCTTCTGTAGTTTGCTTTGCTTGATCGACTCTCAGTTTCTCATTGCTAAATGTTGTATTTTGTATATATGTTACGTTATGAGAAATTGGATGTTGATAACGGACTGGGACTTAAAAGGGTTAAAAAATATTCATTATTTGAATTGACCAAACTGATTTCTATGCACCTTACTGCAACAATTATTTGTGAGAGGTTTTTGGAGTTTTGATAAACGTCATTTGACATCGGATCTCCAAACAAATGCTGCAAATTTCAGTCATTTTGACTAACCGCCAAAATGGCATCAGATCTTTAAGATATGCAGTTGACATACTCAAAGCTGTGTCAATCTAAACTAACTCGAGAAGAAATTATCATGCATGCAAACAATATGAAAGAAAAGCTGTAAAATACGAAAGCTAAGTGTATTTCAATTGTAATTCTTCGAAACATTCATGAAAATTCAAGTTGACACTAATAGCACTTCAAACATTTCTTGGAGAAAAAAACTTGCGAACTCAGTAACTTAAAAAACTAGCTTTTAGTTTAAAAAATAATTTATACTTTCCACTAAGCGACTGGTAATCACTAACTTGTGTAAAGATAAAATCACGTTTTTGATTTATAAAAACTTTCAGATATAGAATTTGCTGATCCGATTTTAGAAAATTATCAAAAAGATTATCTTAGCCTACACATAACAGTATTCGTACGGAAAATTATAATAAACGATTTTTTTAGCTAGCTTCAAATGTTAAATAACTTCCTTAAACTTTTCTTAAAAATTTGCAAAGAAGAAAAATTTACTAATTTAGCTCCTATCTGTTGCGGAAGACTTGGTCTTGACAATGTGAGGTAAGGTGTGCAATTTCATCCTTCTCTCTAAAAATAAAGCTTAAATCGTATCGAAATTGAGTCAAAGACATGAATTTGTTCCATAGTTTTTTGTAAAGAAAAGCTGGAAGTTGAAGAAACAACAATTTTTTTACCACGTAAACTTGTTACTGCTTCATGGCTGACGTGGCACAAATTGCTGCCATTATCAATAACAGCTGAAAACTTCGAAACGTTTCAGTAAACAGTTGACGTTGTTAAAAACAAAACTCGAATGAAGCTCCTGAAAGTATTATATATTGTTTTCTACTTTACCGGAAATATAGTTGCGGCGGAGTTGCAATAAGGGCTGTCGGTTCTGAGCAAATCGCTTTATTAGCAATGAAAATATTTCCGGCATATTCTTGAAGGTTTCTCCCAGGATGGTTTTGTTTTTTGTATTTTAAATTTAAGGGAACTAAGAAATATCAGAACATTGACAGCTCGTTGATTATAAGCGGAAATATCATCTGGGCTTAACCAAAATTAGATAAATTTTGCTAGTCAAGTCTTTTTGAGAAGCGACTTTATGAACAGCGTATTCACATATCGAATAAACCTACGATCAGATTAAGAGCTTAAGTACTTTGTAAATTCTTTCCAGCGGACACAGAACAGAGATAAAACAAGGTATAAACTCTTTATCCACTTGAATTGCCATAAAACCTCTTTTCAAGCGCACCATGAACAAACGGATTTAAAATACAATCCTTTTAGCTGTGTTTTAAACTATACTATCCAGTTACACATTAAAGGGCTGCAACAAAAACCCAGCCGATAATTGTTGAGTTTCCCTTAATATTATGTACCGGAGCTATTCATCTCGAGAACATTGACGTGTCTTTTCCGTCTATTTGTCTATTTTTATCTTACAAAAACCAATATTGGTTTTCAGCAATGCCTTTTATTCAATATAATATGAAGAGACAACTCATAGACCTGCATTATTTTCTCTCAATATACAGTTTACAGTTTTCTTTTAGTATCAAAAGACAGGCGAAAAAATCGGCTCAATTTAATCAAAGTTTTAAGCAAAATTTAAAATGCAGCCAACAATTTTGTTAAAAACTCTTTTAGCTACATTTCTTTGCATTCAAGATACAGCATTCACCCTTGCGTCGCTGCAACAAGGTTTGTATTCAGATAAATCTTCTTGTTTACACGCGTAAAAAGTCTAGATGAGCGTCTATTTAATAGGTGCTATGTAAAACTGGAAAATCTTTCGGAAATGATATAGGGAAAGAAACTATTATTTAAAACCTGAACTTTTTAGGTAAGAATTTGTGGTGACAAAAATGAGTAATTAAAAATAGATGGTGCCCGTCTTTATTCAATAATCTTTGAAACACAAGAAGCTATTATTCGCACTTATACTTTCTATACTCCTAGAACATTGCGATTCGTTTCCAGAAATCAATTTTATTTAATCGGCTATTAAAAATGCTTGAAGCAATAGGATCACGTTCACAGCACTTTTATTGAAACAAATTTCCTCCTTATCATACTTTTTACTAAACTTTTTTTTAATCTAAACCATTCAAAATTTTGTTAAAACGTCTATAAGCCAGCATTACACAAATAGATAACTCAGGGAATCTTCACGAATTATAAGACATTTGGTTTGTTTGAACTTCCATTCCTTTTTTTTAACTTTTTACTATTCTAACTTAATACAAATCTAAATATACTGAAAATGTATGAGACCCTGAAGCACAAGAAAGGTGAATACCGATTTTTAGGTGTTTTAATATAGTTTTATTTCTGGTTATAAAAGTGAGCACATCTTCACGCATCACCGCCGTACAACCTCGAAAAATGAGCTAAATGAGAAAAGACGGAAGTTTTTAAAAGCCAACAGGTGCTCAAAACAAATTTTAAGTTTTAGACCCTTGAACAAGAATTGAAGATCTAGAGCACATTAGAGCAAATGCTTCCCATAAAAATCAAAATACTTTATTTTGTCGACGGATTTAAATTAGCTTTGAGTAAGAATTCAAACCCTATATAGCTATTTATAATTCTAAATATGAAGATGCTAACGTGTCCGTGACTGCAGCTGAGTGTGTGACGAGTAACTTGAAGTTGACTGTAAGCCGCACAATAACCGGAAAATACGGTTATTATCAAAGGAGTTAAAAAGTCTACGGTATATCTCATGCAGTATTGGGGCATCCGGAATACTAATACTTTAAATGACAAATTAGAAAACAGTTCGAAAAAAATACGAACGCTGATTGGTTAAAAATCGTGTTTTTATAACTTGATGGAAACACAGAACTAGCCGCCGAGTTGTGACGTATGACGATACAAGCCTCTGAGAGAATTTACATTTTGATATCAAAGTTAACAACTTGTTTTCCTCTTTCTCGCTCTCTCAAACTTTCACTCGTGTTCTAAACCTTGATAAACTACAGTTTATATTTTCTATTTCATAATAACTTTCGGATAATAATCTTTATAAATTTATAAAAAACCATTTTATAATATTCCTCTAGACTGAGCCACATTAACTCCCTAACGGACAACAGCATGGTTCATAACTACTTAATAACTCCGAGGATTAAGCAGACCTTAGAAAAAGCGAGCGAGAAATTGAGAACGTATTATCTATATGTCAATAAGTCATACAACGTACACACTTTGACTAGTTTTTATGTCATCCTGAGGATGACATATCGTGGTGGCTTTTTGTGATCGCTTTTTGTCACTCTATCACTCCGTTGTATCCTGACGTCATGCTGATTATAAATTCTGATGTCATTTGTATTTTCAGAAAAACGACTCGCTCAGGTCTATGAAAACAAATTGTATGACCTTATAGGTCCAACCGGATGACATAGCTCTTAGAGCCCTTTGTTTTTTTTTCACTTGTGTATAAGTCAAGAAATAATTTTTTGACTAAAAATTTGGTCATAAAGGGTTGACCCATACTCAAGAAAATACGGTAATAACTCCAAATGCTGTACACACTTGCCAAAAGCTGACAAGGTGTCCTTCTGATATTTGTTTTCTGCCATTATGAAAGTACCCGTTACCAAGAAAAAATAACTGAACACACATGTTTACTCCCTACCTCACTGTCCGATTCAGCTAAAACTTGATCATATTCACTGAGAGCAACCAGGAACATGATTGATGTAACATTCTCAAAACAGTGGATCCACTTCCTCCTCTCGGATCTTTGTCCTCCCACATCAACCATTCTAAAAACAGAACAGTTTTGCTTTCACTAATTTGTTACACGAGAGTACAGAAAACCAACGGACTTAAACAAACTTTTCAGTTTTTTGTAGCTATTGTCGATATCAGTGGCAACTACTTTGTCATAGAGGATAACCACAAGCAATATGAACCTGGAGTTGCATTTATAACAAATAACCACAGGATACTCAATTTACTGAGCATAGGGCAATACGAGTCAAACAGGGTAACCAAGAACAAGAGTGTTTTGAAAATTAAAACAGAATACTGACAGAAACATTTGCTCTATATCACTCACAATTTTATTGCCGTAGCTACACATTGTCCATGAATAGACATATTTTGTTTTGCAAAACTGGTATAACACTTTCACCTTTTTTGATAAAAACCCTGGAGACCAATCAAATTGAGACAAGAAAAGACAGACACAGGAAATTAAAAGCTATTTAAGACTTAACACTCGTCCAGGACTGTGGACATGCGATTCTCATTCACCTTCACTGACTAAGGTGTTCGATGTCTTAGGTTTATCACAAAGAAAACAATTTTAATGGTTAAAGTGGTAAAAATTTATATCCAATATTTTAATAGCCTAGCTACAAAGGAATATATTTAACCCTTTCAGTCCCAGTTGAATTAAGTTCTCCCAACTTGAGCCTACACTCTTTATTGAACAAATTTGAGAGAATTTCACATTTAATCTTCACAAATTTGCTTTGTTTGATCAATTCTCATTTTCTCTTCACCAAATGCCTTATTTTGTATTTGTTCTGTAAGGAGAAGTTGAGTGTTGATAACTACTGGGACTGAAAGGGTTAACAATATAGTTTTTAAATACAATTTAAAATATCAACCATATCAGCTGACTGCAGCTATCATAGTAGCCAGCTAACCAAGATTGTCAGCACAAATTAGGAATAAATATCTATTTGAATTGACTATCAATGTCCACTGTTTATTTTGTAATGTGTAATACAACATTCGATAGGTATCTTTTGTCTTGAAGTCAATAACTAATCAATTATGGCAAGTAATGGGCAACAAAAACTGTCAGAATGGTCAGCAATTTGCTGACCTCTTTGTTTGCTATTAGGTTGTTTTTAGTTAAAAGACAGACTTACAAGCACAAGATTAAAAATGAAAATCATTCTTTCCAAAAAATAAGGCAACAACATTAATGTTCTTGATGACCTTTTTAAAAAGTACAGCCACCAAAGGACTTACAATACAACCAACACTAGAGGACTGAAAATATGGTTTTTTTTTTCAATGTTTTTTCCCATTTACTAACAGGCATTTTCATTACTTTAAACAAATAAACCCAAATATTTACAACTAATTATTTTAAGTAACAAAAAGTATTAAAAATAACTCACTCGTCAAACATTGTAAAAAATTTATCAATAAAAATGTTTTAGAAAGAAGGTAAAGACATATTAAACATTCAATAAATGAAGCTGTTTAAAGGGCCATCCCTACTGGTAATTAAATTTGTGCACTAGATAATATTCATAATGAAACCTTAATATCGGTCAGACTAATTTCCTTTATGAGAAAGACCAAATCATAAACCTAAATCATATACATTCTGATATTGCAAAATGAATATTATCACAACTCGACATTTTTTATAGCAACAGGCAGTTTAAGCTTATTGAACAAAGCCTTCAACCTCAACAAACAGTACCATTTGAAAAGTATTAATTTAGTTCACAAAATGTGCTTTGAAATAAAAACAATGAAAAGGCTAATTCCCTTGAGTCCTGAGCCACTTTTGCAAATCAAAACATTTAAAAGTCTAGATCATCATTTTTCAACTCTGACCAAAAGCTGTTAGATTTTATCAAGTACTGTATATTCTAGTATCCAAACCAATAATTTTGATATTAAGTTTGAATTGAAGACACTCTTATTAAGAACAGTAACATTTTTCTTGGGACAAATGTTGATATATCGAATAAAATATAGGTGAAGGTGACCTATTAAATTGACATACAGTACAGGAAGATTATGAAATTCCACCAATTAAATTATCATTACAAAACTTATTAGCTACAAACAATACTAAACAGGTGTGGATAGAAAAACATGGAAAAGTTCAAGTAATACATTGTGACGTATTGCTTACGATAAAGAGTTAGTATAATTACAATCTTTTGCTAAGCTTTTGCAATATATTTTCAACTCAACTTTTTGAAAAACAAGTGTGATAAAACTAACAGCAGAGGAGCCAGAACATTCAATTTGTTTCCTATTTCCATCACAGAATAAGCTACTCATGTATTGAGCTAAATACTTTTGCAATATCAGTGTCACTAACTACAAATGAAAAAAAGTTTTTAAACTATTACACAGTACTTATATAAAGTTAAAGCTCCTTCTCAGATGCTTGTTCACATATAAATGAAAAACAAGAATTGTGAACCGGCATACTATTAACAGTCACGTGATTTAACAACACGTGACCACAACAGATTGTCCCAAATGTGGGGGAGCAGGTATCTTCCAGTGTCCCGGTGCAAATCCGGTCTATGAACATGAACAATGTTTCAATCTTTGCCACATCTTATCTCAATCAAATTCTGTTTTCAATATTTTGTTTCATAAAGACTTGTATTTTAGCACACAACAACATAAGCTTTGGGGATCTGGAAAAGATTTTTAGATACTAGTTATGGATTTGTATTTATTTCTTGTATTTCACAAGTGACAACCATTTATTAAAAACAATTTTCAGTTCATGGCAACATCTACTATTGCTCAAGATTGGTTCCACCTTTAAAGACTCAACTGCTTAGCAAGGCAAAGGAGTGTGGCATTTGGCTGCAAAAGTTTAGGCATTGTATGTGTTTAGGACAACAACAAATATGTGTTACAGTTACTGACCATCCCTAATTTTTGGCCATGGAACCTAATTTTTTAAAGCCGTTTTTGTTTTTGTAAATCTGATTCCTCTTGCAGCTTTTATTTCTATTAATACTTTATTTAGTGTCAATGGCGAAGGAAGTGATTGCCCATTCTTTCTAGCCATAGGCTAGTGTTTAACTGCTAACAGCTCAGATCTTGACGTGAAAGTTGAATTTGCTGATGGAGGAAAACCAGGGTACCTGGAGAAAAACCCTTGGGAGTCAGATTGAGATCGACAAACCTCAGCCTACATACAGAGCCCAAGAATCGATCCCTGGTCATAGAGGTGGGAGGAGTGACCAATGACCACTATGTCAACCTGATTTCCTTTTTATTATAATAAACGATTGGAAACAGTGTTTTTGTACCACTTTCTGCCCCAAAATGTAAAATTAAAAAAAAAAATACACACTAAATGACAACTCCCCAAAGGGGCTTTTCAGTCATCATCATCATCACCAATCCAGTTTTGATCCGGTTTTATCCCGGTAAACAAGGTGTCATGTTAAAAACTTCCCTCTTCCCCAATTAAGAATCCCAATTGGTAGGAAGCAAACCAGTTGGCTATTTACAAAGCGTGGTAAATTTGTCCTTGGGATCACTCAGTGGTCTAAGTCGGGGAATCGAACCTGAGTCTTCCACATTCAAAGTCCCAACTCTTACCACTGCGCCATACTGCCTCTGTACACGTACATTTACATCAGTCTAGAGTTGGTTTGTAAATTTTAACAGTTCTGTATTATAAAAAGCAGTTCTGGCATAATAAAATTATTTCCGAAAAAATATAACTCTACCTACCCTAATTTTTATATGCATGAAATAGGAAACAAATATATTTGACCTAATAGCTCATGCTAATCTAGATATTTGGATGGGCTGGTAAGCTATAATTATTTTAGAAAAAAAGGCCAGGATATTTCACAGCAACAATTGTTTACAGTTACATGTTGGTTCCATGCGAGTAAGATGACGAAACAGTAAAATGGCTTCAGTTGGCGATATGTGTTAAGACAATAAGTTTAATCAAAAGATGAGTGCATGGAGTTCAGATAGCTATGTAAATATAACAAGCAACTAATTTGAGATATTGCTATATAATTAAAAATGATAAGCTCTCCCGGGGGTTTTTCAGGCTTATTTACAAAGTGTTTGGAATTCTAATCTAATCTAATACACACAATATATTTTAAAACTTAGTTAATAAATGATTTTTTTAATCTTTTTTAGAACTGATAAGGGAACTATTGTCCATAATACTGCTTGGCAGTAAGTTCCACAGAGTGACTGCTCGATAAAAAAACGTGCGTTGGCCAGCAGCAGATTTATATCTTGGAATAGCACTGTGGTTTGAAAATGTCTTATTTGAAAATGTGAGTGAAAAAGTTAACCACTTCAACCATCATTTCCTCAAAGTCCTGGATCAACATGTGCCAATTAAGACTGTGAAAATTAGATATTGCCCTTGCAAATTTGTTTACCAAGAGTTGAAAGAACAAATAAAAAACAGAAACCTGCTGCTCAAGAGAGCCAAACAAACCATGTTACCAATCAACCTCTAAAATACATTATGTTTGGTACAGAAAATATACTTTATATTAGTTTCCTTTATCAAAAAACGGCTCTCTCGAACAACATCTAATGAACCAAATCTACTGGTTTCCGACAGTTTCGCATCAATATGATGTGCAGAACCAAAAGACTGGTTTCCCCAAATTTCTGAAATCCCCAGGTCTGAACATGGAATACAGAGGTCAGCAGCAATTGCGTTTCAAGGTAGTACTTGTGGGAGATGTTTGTGCTTTTTTGTTTGCAAGGAAAATTTCAACAGTTCCGCCACTTCAAACACTACTGAATTAAGGCCACTCTCTACCTCAAATTTTGGTGGAGAGTGAGTAAGTTGAGAGAAGTATTTGAGTGTGAAAAATTTGGCGAAGAACCGCCAAACCGTGCCTCCAGACCATGCGAAAGTGCAACTTGGTTAGAAGACGGTTTGGTGATTTTCTATCAAATATTGACTCCAAAATTTATTTTTAAACTTCACTAAAATTCACCCAAATTCAAATGCATTTTCTTTTATGTAAGGATCTAGGGTCTGAAACACCAAAAATCTTAAGAATCTTTTAGGGGTTAACTCTTAAACCAAAAAACTTTCTAAATATGCAAAACAAGACAAATGACATGGAGCTTGAGAAACACATTTCTTTAGTTTCCTAATTCATTCCTCAGTACATCTATAAAGCACTTTTGCGCTGAAAATTTTATTTTACCAAGCTAAAAAGGAGCTTCCATAAGAAATGAAACATTTTATAAGTGTTGAAGGAGCTTGTGATGGTATTTACATAAGTTTGAACCACACTTATTATAAGCTTTAGGCATTTGAAAAAATTCTGGAAATCCAGGAGGGAGGGAGGGAGGGTCTTAGACCTTGGAAATCCAATT
>JAOTRI020150074.1:0-10271 GCA_028564885.2 Zoanthus sanctaehelenae
GGGGGGTTGAGGGAGCAAGCTTATTTTCGTGACGCCGTGATCGACTAGTTTTGGCTTTCGTGAAGGCGTGATTTCCTGAAAAACTGTTTCGTGAATCGTGATTGATATCCACTCCTTGAAACATAAACTGCCAAAATCCTCATGTGTTTACTTTTACATAAAACATCATTACATCAGTTAAAGGAAATTAATCGTTAACTTAGCCATATGACCTTAATTAGCATCTGGTCGCTTGATTTAACTTCACTTTTGAGCCTTTTGCCGAAATTTCACATTTCAGAGCGCTCAGACTAGTCACGTAGGTCACACAAAAAGTCAAAGACAAGCAAGGTTTATCTTCATAGAAGTTATGGCCACCAGGTTTTGTGATTCCGACAATATTCTTGCATTTGTAGAAGGATTAATATTTTTTCCCGCCGAATCAACGTCATCAGCATGGCAAAAGTGCTCGTCAGCGCACTATCAGGCAAGAGACCACCAAGAGCAAAGCTGGCACCTTCAGTCAACCCCAAGGAAAAAGTTTATCTGTTTCAGACTAATGAGCAAGATGAAACAATTTTAGTTGATGAAGAGGAACAATAACAAGAAAAATTGTAAGTTTCTATCAACTCCCAAGAGGAAGAATATGACACAGTGAGCGAAAGTGAACGTCCCGTGGAAGATGATGACGATGATATTATTTTATTTATGAGAACAGTAACAACACGTACGTAGTGGGCGAGCTGTTCGAGTAATTTTTTTTTTCATACATTTCTAAAACTTTATTTTAATTTTTAAACAAAGAACTCTGCTTTACAATATGGGACTAATGTAGCGTTTTTAACATTTTGTACAACCTCTGTTTTTGAAAAGCGTGAAAAAGTAAATTTTTGTTTCGTGATTCGTGAAACACAAAATTATTGTTCGTGAACTCGTGATGGGATTCCTCTTGCCCTCCCCCCTAACCCCTCTTTTAACTTAATCGATGTTTAATATTTGAAATCGATTCGCGAAATCAGATAAGTGGGAAAGGCGATTAAAACTGTGTTTTCATCTAAATATTTTGCGTACCTGTTGTCTCTTAAAAACATGCATCTTCTGATTCCTGAAGCTTTATTTCGTGCAAAATCCTACAAATGATTGCATCTTTCCCTGACTCTCCTCCGGTAGCCATATTTGCTACAAGAGATGTGAAACGTGACCTAAGTGAAAGGGACCCGGCCAGCGCTGCGAACCCTGGGAATAGCAATAGTGATAGCCAAATAGCGATCAGGGATTGCAATTTGCAGTTTGCACCAATAATTATAGAGCTTCCCGTGACATGCAAAACAATTCCACGCAAGCAATTGATTTTTATCTCTTGCAGTTCCATGTCAGCACTTGAGATTGATATTTAATCACTAACGATGGCAAGTTAGCGATAGCGATTGTTATTTTACACTTTTTATCACTAGCGATAAGCGACCCTCCATATTGATGTATGTCTGAAAACTTGATTGATCGAAACCTTCTTTTATAGCGTTAACTATCAAATCGAGGGCTTCAAAGTAAATTCGCCTGTACTGAAAATCCTCAGGAGAAGTAGGATAGGTTGGTGCTCCATTTCCTACTTCAAATCGGGTTGGAACACGCCGTTTTCTTGGTAGAGTCGGTTCTGAGATGGGTAGAGATTGTACTTTATGGATCATATCTGCATTGAACGATTTGAACGTCAGTTCCCATTTGCTGTACAACATCCACCGTCAATTTTGCCACTCTTTGACCGCTGACTACCAAGGATGCTTTACTTACCCAACAAACGTTCTGGATTTTATCCAATAATGCACCTGTTTAAGAAGCAATTAAGTACCCTAAAATCTATTTATGTTTATGAAAATAGTTTTTTTATCTTTTCCGTTTCCTTTTTAGAACATTAGGCCAGAAAGAAATGAAAGTAACGGTATCAAGATAATTACAGGTTTCCGTAAGCAAAATATGTTCTGTTTTTACTACCAATTTCTTTGATTTCACTATACATAGACTGCAAATTAGATCATCCAATCCAAAGTTAGGACAACAACTTGTTATCGATACTTACTTTATTTTCATTATAATTATTGTCATGTTCTTGAATATCAAAAGTACTGAATTTAAACAACAACGAAGTGAATTTTGCCATTAAAAAATGACAATCATATAACAATGTACCAATTTACACAACGCTGGCTTCATTTTTAACATTGAAACCATCTCAAAATAGCGTAAATCAAGTCTTTAAATTCAAGCCAAATTTGGTTTGAATCCCTTGATTGTTGCGCTTATGAATTAAACCTTTCTTAGTTGCTTAACTGCCCTGGTAAATCGGATAGTAATCATCTTGCATGATCAGATCATCAAAGGTGCCACAATGGATAAATATGTTCTAAATTCTCGCGCGCCATACAAGCTTACTTGAATTGTGTCCTTCCATGTGAGATTGCGCCTCATATACACATCATGAACACTGCTTTCTTCAATTCCATCAATATCTTCAAGTTTCAACACAGATCCACACAAGTACATAAATCTTTCAATATTTTTGATAACATTCTCTCTAGTTGAAGACTTCAGTTTGTGCTTTGAATGAACAACATGCCATTCAAAAAAAGTGCACCGCTGATCATTCTCTAAAGGAAAAGATTTCATTAAGCTAATGTTTAAAATTGTAACTTTCTCGTAGTATTATTATTCATTTGTATAAAAAAATCTGAAGCGGCAGTTTTTTTGCAATGGGGGCGCTGATGAGAAACGAGGAATCTACTTTTTTTGGCCAAAAGTCTAAGTATCAAAATGAGAATTCCGATTTACTCTAATTTTCTGCCTCGATCCGAGAATGATTCTACAGCCTCTCTACGTTAATTACCTGAAAAAAGATATTAGGTGTGTTCAAATAAGGTATTGCTGTTTCAGTGTTACATCGTGGAAACTGATCGCAAGAGTTCAGAAACTGTGTTAATTTCATTACCGAAGAATTAAGCTTAGCGCGCTCAAGTTTCTAACGGTTAAATAGAAATGTCTTGTTTCTCCAGAGGAAGAGTCTGCGAGTATCTAGAAATGAAAAGTCATAACGGAATTGAGCTATGCTTATAATTGTAAATTGGTTAGTTTTAAGCTCGGCGAGAAACGGTTGTCTCTAGTGTCGGCAACTAAATCATACTCTTCGATTACCACGTCTTTTTTGGACTCGTTTAAATTAAAATACATAACGAAAACGAGTTTCTCAGACATAGAAAGAACTCAGGTAAAATAAGAAACAAGCCAATTTGATACTTTATTTAAGAAAAACTGTGCAGCGCGCAATTTAACAACATTAAAATTTCTGACTTACCCGCAAACATAACAGCCTGGAATCTCTATCAAAATTAGTATAACCATTATAGTATAATTTGAAACTCAGTGAAAATTAGTAGCACATTTTGCTCTGCTCCCGTGCACTTTATGCTACTTTCCCGCTCAACGAAACCATCGCTCAACAGCAACTCAGTTAACGAACTCCTTCCATGCATTAACCTTGCTGTTTGTGCACTGCATTCTGGTAACATGGGAAACCCAACCACCAAACATTAGAGTTTTTTATAAGTCTCGGACCAGGCCTGCATTTTGCCAAAAAAGCCATCCCTATAGATCTACCGTTTTTCAAAAAAAAATCGCAGAAATGCAGATTGCAGCTGGCGAGATTAGTTACATTTGTCATTTCGGCCCCTTGTCCATGAATGACAAACTGCTGGCCGACCTATTTGACCGAACAAAACTTGTGTTTTTGTCAGCTCACAGTAGTTTTAAGCCTTCTTAGTGGCCACGCCTTTTGCTGTTATTTTTTAACTTAAGCCTCACTTCGGTGCCCTGCCACTAAGTTTCGAATTCCGTTTATTGAATTAGCTCTATAACTATTGTTATGTTATGTAATTATTCTTTCACTTTCTTCACAATATGGCATATGTAAATGCAAAAACATTTATGTACAAAATTTAAAAGTGTTTTGTACCTTTTTAAAGTAAAAAAGTATTGTTTATCAGTATAAATTAAGCAATTCATACACATTTCAGTTAAACGTATCGGCATATTATATATAAAGACGAACGTTTTTCGTATCTTTTTGTTTGTTGACGGATGTGATTGTCATTATTTTCTTATTAATTATTCAGAAAACGTCAAGACTTTCATTTCTAAATAAACATATAACTCGTTGATCTCCAAAGGGATATTTTTATTTATGAGGTATAATTATAATATTCAGAAAGCTGAACACGACTTTTTTTATAAAATCCTTATCAGATAAGTTATCTTATATAACCTTATATCCAACACATACTATAGAAAAAATTCACTGCCTGAGAAGTGAATTACACGTTTAAAAATTTAACACGAAAAAACGATATCGCACGAATCAATAGCCAATCCATGCAGCGAGAGAGATTTATCTTAGCTATACTATTCTAAAATATTTTCTTGATGCCCGCACTGATGGTAAAAACGGGATCAGGACCATTGGGACCCAGATGGAAACGAAACATTACAATGACTCAACTATACGTTAGAGTTTGCACGATCTGTGTCCTTGTTCTAGCGGTATGTACCGACCAGCAAATCGTATACTTTTGAAAAGGTCCAATAGTAGTATGCTTTAAATTCTGAACCGATTAGGGTTGTGGGTATAATGATTTATCTGTAGCTGATTCCCAATTGAGGACGTCATTGTTTCGCTTTGCTGAAATCACTTTAAAACATGCAATAAAAAGCAGATACAGTCTATACTCTACAAACTAAATTTAGTAACCGGAATTAGTTTATCAAATGTTTAAAACCAATATACATGAAGCAGCTTGAATGCATACGACCTATATATTATACTGGGGAGGTTTTAATTATATTTAAAATCATAAGCTAATCTTCCAATATACACGCGTAGGCTTTGACTTTCTTCAGAAAACCACTGCTGTATGACACAGCACAAACTCTTTAACTTTAACACAGCTGTGGTTTTTTAAGCAGCCTATAACATGAATTGAATTTACACGTCTTGCTTTAACCAATAATAGTTGCATGCAGGTAATCTTGAATGTCTCGTAGTAAATCCTAGAGTGGTCCTCGATAGCTTGTAGAGTTTTTAGCTCGATCGTCTCAAATTCGGCAGGCCCATTCATACATTCGTTAAATAGTCGTGAAGAATGCTCTGATTAGGCTACCAATGAAAGACGATCAGTATTTCTGTGTTCCGTATAAATGACTTCGGCAAACCAGCACACGTGGTCGATCACGCGTCACACAGTATATTAATCGATGAACAACAGTGGAAATATAAAAAAACAGCTCCCTGACACAGTATTTTATTGTTCCTTTGCCTGATGTTTAATTCTGATAAAAAGTCACTAAGTCTTGAACGGAAAATGAATGACAAAAAGCATTCAAATAACCAATTGGTATTTTTTTTAGATTCGACACTCATATTTATTGTCATTCAGACTTGCTGATTGTACATGTGTCAAATCAACAAATTGGCGCCTCACCTACAGATTGTCCGTCAGCTTTCCAATTCCAGCCTTAGGTTTTAATACATCATTTTCACAATCTATACCGATATATAAATATAAAAGCCGCAAAGCTTTTTTCTATGTTTTTTTTGTATAATCTAAGTTTATAAATATTTGTGTTGCAGCGAGGCAACCTTAAAAAAATAATTTGCAATTGTTTCCATAGATAAAAAATTTGAAATGTACGAAAGCTGAGAAGGACCAAGAGTTTTTCAGACTTCTTTTTTACTTTGGAATTTTTCCCGACTCAGTCGTCTTGTTTATGGTAGCGATGTTTTAAGTCTTATTTCAGATCTTTTTTGTTGAACAGAAAGTTAAGCTCGCCTCATTGGATCACTTTCTACGGCTATAGTTTTTAGTCATGGCAGACGACAGAAAGATAAGATTTGTCGATCAACTTTGAAACCTCGGGTTCTTATAAAAATGCATGTAAAACTCTTATCGAACATTTTCGGTCTCATGCCGGATCAAGTGAGCTAAATAATGCACTTGTTGTTATCAATTTCTTTCGATTTCAAAGTTTATCTAGCCAAGAGATGGTTTTCTCTGTAGACATGCGAACATGCTATCGAAAGTGAGGCGAGTCCAAAGTTCAACAGTATAAACAACCCGTAATAAAGATAAAAAAGAATATTAAAACGAATTGAAGTGCAAACAATTCTTCAGAAAATGAGTCTGACGTGGAAATAGTTTAAAGCAATAAACAAAAAAGTCAGAGAAATTATTATTAGTCTTAAGGATTTAGGAAAACAATATACCTCATTAGATCATGAAATGTGTTTCAAAATTTTGGATACATTTAAATAATAAACACAGCTTAGAAAGTGCGGAAGAGGTACTAACGTAGTATTATTTACATTTGAGGAAGTCATACAACATCCTTTGATAACAATTTTGGTTTGTTTTTTCTCACAGCACACAGCTGCGTCTTTCAGTTGTAGAGAACTTTTCAGTTTCTCCAAATGGGGTCCTGAATTAGCATTAGTTTTGTTGTTGTAATTTTGTAAATACCTGCTGTACACATGCAGCTAAAATGCATTGAAAAAAAAAATAAAATGATTTATCGAAATCTTAACTTAGGGCGCTGTATACTGGTTTATATTTTAAACAATATTGCTGTAAAATGTTGACACCACGTGTGAAAAATCATGACTGGATTAGCATTTTTTGAAGAGTGTCCAAATCAAAATAAGGAAGCACGTGTAAAAAGAACTCTTATCAAGTGGTCAAACGAGTTTTCAAGAACATTCGTATCATACCAATTGTAAGACAAAAAAGGTCTGTCTTCTCTGCTTATCCCCGCATTTAAATACATACTGCGCACGCGTGGTAATGACGTCGGTATTCAAAAGATAATTGTTTTTCGCCCTCCTTTCGGTTTTCCGCAATAATAACGACTATAAATCTTGCTCATTAGTGGCCGGAACGCTACAAATAACGTAATGGGACACTTATACGCCGCTTATACTAGTCACTTAAATGTGCTTATTCCCTCCTACTGGAACTAATCCTCAAAAAAACAAACGGTTTTGCAATGCTAAATCTACTCTATTGCGAACTTACTTTGGTGTAAGCCATAACCGCTGTTTCGTTAGCTTAGTACTAATTGGTAAGAACCCAACTCTTCGTGCGGCAGGGTTTTGATGCATTTCAGACAAGAGATCTAAATGAGGATGCATACTTAAAAATGGCGTTGGTTCAGGCCAGCGCTTTTTTCATCCTCCACATTGTATGCTGGTTCAAATGTTAGATAAAACAACATTCTTAATCCTTAATACCATATAATGTGAGCTTTTAAAAAGCAAATCAACAATTGACTTTGTACAACAAGTGCATGGCACAATCAATAAGTCTAGGTTGAACAGTTCTTCGACGGAATGATGAAGTGCAAAGGTTATATGGTTTCGAAAGTAATATTTTTTCCAGCCTAAATACAGTTTGCGAAGCTAGTTAGGGCGTATAGCTATATAATAAAATTCTCTACTCTATAATTCTATCGTTAATTGCATGTCTGATTATTGATTCAAATTTTTACAAACTGAATGATGGTGTTTCATGAATACTCACGTCATATCGCAGTTAGTGAAAATATTAGTTCAGAAACATGGAGTGCTTTGATTCTTATTTGTAAAATGTGTGAATGTGAACTTGAAATGGAAAACGCGAAAACTGATAAGCTATTAGTTTTGCGCTGAAACGTTGCTAACATCACATGCGGGCGCACATCTACATGTAAATTTTAATGCTTTCAAAAAATAGTCAGTCTGAATACATTATTAACATTCATCAAGAATTTAGCAACCTTAGGTCAAGCACTAAAAAAATCATTATGGTGCAATATAACTCTCTGATACATCGTCTCATAGAAAATTGAAAGCACTATAAAAAGAAACTTCCTTAGGAAACTCTTGCTAAGACAGAAAAAAAGGTATAAGTAAAACAACAAATATTGGAAAAAAATATTATAAATAGTAGATAGTATAGTTTTAATAGTTCCTACTTTGGTAAAACAGTAAATATGTGTTAAAGTTCATAAATACTGCAGCTATGTTAAATAAAAAGACTGTCTGGGCGTGTTACGTTGTCAGTAAAACGATGAAAGAAAATCCCATTTATATATTTATATTTAGCTCATTACAAAGCAACTTTTGTACCGAAGCTGCTATATATTCGCTTTTAACGTTTGATTTACTAGTTTTGGTTAATAGATGTATCTGAGAAAAAATAATACTCGTTCACTCAACAAGCAAACGAATATCAGCAACTATATTAAAGAAAATAATAACTTGGCGTGCATGCATGTTAACTGATACAGCCTCCGACAAATGCAAAACAACTTTAGTATCGAAGCTGCTTTAAACTCGTTTTATGACGTTTGAATATTTGACTTTGTTGATTTTGGTTACTAGATGTATCTCGAAAAGAAGAATATATATTGATTATTGGTTTGCTTGGTTTGCTCAACATGTTCTTTTTAAACAGCTTTCAGCATTGAAACAATGATATTCTTAATTTAGGTTCAGTTGCAGATATCTTATTGTATTACTTTCATCTTTGACAAAGTTTCGGTCCACTTGGATTGCTTTTTTATAAGATGTGAATCTGTGGTCCAATTTCATGGCAGTAAAACAAAAAAGAAATTGAAGAAGATTCAACCGACGTATTAAAAATGTTGCGTATGCATCTGGTCTTTCCAATGCTAACTTTATTGCAGAACCAATGCAACTGGCAAGGTAATTAATTGGATTGTTTTGTATGTTCAGTTAATTAAGCGAAAAACTAAAGTTAAGCTTCCTATATTTTTATTTATAAAAATAAGTATGAATACACGGATAAAATTATTTTTGCTGGAGATTCAGTAGTATTCAAAATTGTTTATTGGAAGTTTTATAGTTTATAGAGTCTAAGATTTCAGATAGAAAGAAATTAAATAGACTTTAGTGAAACAAAAAATAGCATTACCAAGTTTTTGAAATGTACTAGAAAAGTTGTAAATTCTACACCGTAAAAAAGAGATTACTTACTAGAATCTCCACAGTATTAAAAAATACTGTTTCATTATTTGAATGTATTGTTATCATTCATTTGTTTTATAAAATTTAGTGGTTTTTTTCTCAGTATTAAACATATGCATCAGCCAAAGGAACAATATATAACAAGAAATCAAACGTTTTCGCAAAAATACCTCAGGGGAAGGTTCCTTGAATTTAAATTAAGTATTACTAAAATGTTGGTTAATAGCAAGATGTGTATGTTCGGTTAGTGCACTGTGTCATACAGCTGTTTTGATAAAGAATTAAAATTTAAAGCTAAAAGCTACGCGTGTATATTAGAAGGCCAGCTTATGATTTTGAATACATTTACAACCTTCACAGCATAGTATGTCAGTTTGTATTGAAACTGCTTTATATATTCGTTTTCAATGTTTGGTATACTGATTTTAGTTTTACTGAATTTAGTCTATCAAGTATATATAGTATCTGGTTTTTATAACATGTTTTTAAAGAGATTTTAGTAAAGCGAAAGAATGAAGTGTTCAAATTACATGGCGATCAGCTCCAGATATTTCATTATATCCACAACCCTAATGTTTGAGAGAATGTAAGGAATATCGATGTATAGGATTTTTTTTTCACGATTATACAATTTGGTTGTCGCTTAGCGCTAGAACACCGAATTAGGCATTAGATAAGGACGGATCATGCAAGCTGTAGCATTTAGCAATTAATGTGTATAGTTGAGAAGGATCTTTAGCTTGGAAATATAGAAAGAAATGTTCGAGTTGTCACAAGCTTATTTTTCTCAGAAGAAAAAAGTCCTGATGGTCCAGATAATAAACTTTATTAATGTGTCAGAATATAATAGCAGTTGTTACCACTACACAAGGATACCAGACTAAAGATTACAAAATAAGTATTCTATGTAATAATAAGCTATCTACTATATATTAAAATATAAATAAATGACCGATTCAGAAAATTGTAAAAAATGACTATTTACAGTAGAATAAAATAAATAGTTTGGTTAAAATGTCTATGATATGCATAATCTACAATTAGTTCCACAAGCGTCCAATATCCCTTTTTTTTAATTTCATTACAAATTTGCGTAAACTTGCCTACAACTTGGACCATAATAACGGCCCAAAATAACTAAATTAATGCTTCCCGTATTTAGTAGAATTTATAAGAGGGATTACAAACTCTTTAATTCTTAGGTTATACTCATTGTTGTTAAAAATGA
>JAOTRI020150085.1:0-10270 GCA_028564885.2 Zoanthus sanctaehelenae
CATGGTCATCATCATCATCAACACAATCATCATCATCATCATCAACACAATCATCATGGTCATCATCATCAACGCAATCATCATGGTTATCATCATGGTCATCATCATCATCAACACAATCATCATGGTCATCATCATCATCAACACAATCATCATGGTCATCATCATCATCAACACAATCATCATTGGCAAATCACAGAGTAAATGTTCCTTTCTTAGTATTTGATTGAACAAAGCATGCATGTAGTGAGTGAATGATAGTAAACTACTAGAAATTTATTGTGAAATTGCCGCATTAATAATATGATTGAAATCTTTTATGGTACGCACCTGCTTGAACTAACTCATTGCTGGGTCTGGTGTCACCAGAGTACACAATACTATATCCAGATAGGTGTCTCCACACAAGCCCATAGGCTTCTACACAGTGATCGACTGGGACAGTTAAAATCTGGGAACAAAACAAACTTCGTCAAGTAAAATACTTTTACATATTTCTTCATTTTCTTTTTCTTTTTACTGTTTCTGTGAGACAAATGGCAATTTTATGTTAAGCATTCTATTACAATAACAATCTCTTTATATATAAATAATTATATTTAACAACTTCCCTAACTGACTGGTCCACCATTCAATTTTTATTGATGACATCTAGTAATATTTCAGACAAAAAGTCAAAAATGCAATTTAATTGAAAAGAAAACCTGCATGGAAAATTACAGCAAAGCTTTTTGAACACGCAAATAGATCTAGCAGAGAGCATAGACTGTATGACCATTAAACTGATTTAAAAATTGGCTCACAAATTGCATGACCCTGAATAAACGAAACCCCATAATACCAGTCATCTCCAAAATGAAACATAATCTGGGTTTGAATTAGCACATCGTAATTCGCATAATTAATTGCGAAGCGATTATTGGCACTTGCAAATCGATAGTTATATTTTGCGAATTGAAGTTTTTTTTATCATGTATTTGTTTTCAGTTTTTATGTAAAAGAAGAGGTATATAGCCGAGAAAATACAAAATTCGGGACAAAGTTAAATGGATCGTGCTAATTTAACGCGTATTCACATGCTCAATAAAGTTAATATTATCAAAACCCACATCCAAAACGAACTCTATAAAATTAATGAGATAGCAAAATTTTTACAGATTGGCGCGTTGACTTGGAAAGCCTTTTTTCATTGCAGAGTATGGAAAATAAAATTACTTTTTTTTCATTAATATTAGTAAACGTATCGTGGAAAATATGCTCCAACTGCGTGGAGTTTTAGAACAAAAAAATAAGCAAACCGGTGTACGTCTGTTAGGCACTTGAGAGAAACTGATTCCTGGAGGGATGGGGAATCAGAAATTCATTTTTTCTTTTTTTAAAATTAACATTTTCTCTCTAATTCGAACTCTGATAAATTAGACACTGAAAAAGATTCATCAGCCTTATACAATAACAGTTTCAAATTTCAAGTTCCAAAAATAGTAATATCAATATTGATTTTGAAGACCTTTAAATTACTATTGTAATTACAATTACAATAGAGAAAATAAACAGAAATTATAGAATCATTATCTAAATGAAAGTAAAAATGAAAGGAAATGAAGTTGAAAAAAAAATTAAAAATACTAATTTACTAATCTTCAGAAGACCACCATATTTAATTCAAGAGGGACTTTTTTGGCTAACCTTGTAACCAAGATCAAAGAAAATTGACTTGTATTACTGCTAAGAATTATAATGTATCAAAAACTCTTCAATAAAATGAATAAATGATAAAATTCATAATATATTATTTAAAATGACCTCTTTAGCATCTAGGAGTAACTCTAATCTTTTCCTCCATTTGTGATCTTGGGTCGTCAAAGTTGAGCAATCCACAAACCTGTTGATAAAATTAAAAGCTAATAACTAACAATCAGTGCATCATTCCACTAATGTTGTATGGAAGTGAAACTTGGACTCTATATTGTCATCACATCAAGCTTCTAAGAATCATCCAACAGCGGCACCTGAGATCAATTCTTAAGATTAGGTGGGATCACTTTATCACGAACGATGAGGTATTGGATCATGCAAAGTCTACGGATATTGAGATCATTTTTGCTAGGGACAGATTGCGTTGGGTGGGTCACGTTGCACGTATGCCAGATGTGCGGCCCGTGAAGGCACTTCTCTATGGAGTATTAGAAGAGGGTTCAAGGAGAGTCGGGGGCCCCCTTCTTAGATATAAGGACACCCTGAAGGATCCTCAAGCGTGGAGCTGCTCTCGGAACATGGAGAGAAATCGTAAATGATCGGTTAGCCTGGCGGAGACTCACATCTGACATCTGTGATAAAATAGAAATTGAGAGACGGAACAGGAATACATAGAGGAGGGCCAAGCATCACGATAGGGAGAGGGGCAGTAAGTAATATGGAATCCCCCCCCCTGGGACTGAACTTATTTTACACTACAAGAATCTTGTATTCATCTGTAATTTTTTTGTGTATTACTTGCATCGGGTTAATAACTAACTATACAATTATATTTTTAGGAAAAATCAATGAATACTTAATAGACATGGTAACTATCAACCACACAACACTTTTAAAAACGTACAAACATTCTAAAATACTCGACCATAAAACTAAATATACTGTAAGAAAACTAAATAAATGTTAAAAAAAACCGACCTGTAAGCCAGGCATTGGCAGAATTTGTTGTACTCTTGAAGCCAGCTCCTGATTCTTAGTGGTCCTATAACAAGAAGAGGTTCTTCAGATCTCCCGCTTTCCTGTTTCAAATATTGTAAGAAAACAGTAAACGTAACTTGAACCATAATTATTATATATAGCTTATTTTCTATTTTATTGAAAACAAAAATTTAAAATAAATCCAACAAATGGTTTTACAGTGGAACTCCGCTATAACGAACCTCGCTATAACGAACCTCGCTATAACGAAGACCCCGTTATAACGAACAACATTTGAAAGCCCGGCAGAATTACAGTAAAAGATGTGGAAACATACTCCGCTATAACGAACCCCGCTATAGCGAAATCCCGCTATAACGAATAGAATTTGACGGTCCCAACGTACAATTTACCCCACTATAACGAGTATGTTGTCCGGAAGTGCCTCGCAATAAGTGAAAACGACAGTTTTGAGCGTAGAATTCACAGCTTTGCATGCTTTATTACGGTTTTGACAATTGTACAATTTCTGTATGAATTTTGAAATTTAAATGTTCTGGTTGTCAGCGCCTTACACATACAGTTTATAGTATCGAATGAATAAAGCACTGATTCTACGTATAGTATTGAATTTCTGGTACATTGTAAAATTACCTCGCTATAACGAATATTTTTACTGTTAACCAGAGAATTTGTTATAACGAGGTCTTCGCTATAACGAACACATTTTTTCGGTACCGTGGCAATTCGTTATATCGGGGTTCCACTGTATGATGTTCTGTCGTGTTAAAGATGTTATCAATTAATGTAGCTGAGTGGTGGGTGATTCTAGTAGGCTGTAGAATATGTGGGCTGTAGTTAAATGATGTGAGAGTATCTAAGAATTCATCTGTACCCGAATGAGAGTCAGTATTTGACAAGTTAAAATCTCCCATGATAATACAGTATTTATTTTCTTCGTTGATTTTATCAAGGCATTTGTTTTGGGAACTCTGAAAAGCTTCTAGATCGCTATTTGGATGTCTATAGATAACACCACAAAGAAGATTGTGATGTAGATCACTGTGAATTTCAACCCATACATTTTCACTAGCTTAAGAGAGATCATTTCTGGCGTTAAAGCTTAGATTTTCAGAATACAAAAGCCAGTACCTCCTGCATTCTTAAGACTAGGTTGAGAGATAAAATTATAGTCTGTAATGGTCATATTGCAGATTGAATCTAGGGAAACATTATACTTTGTCTCAGTTAAAGTTGATCTGAGTTTGTTTAACATTTCAGTAAGTTTATCTAAATTAGCATTATGACTTCTAATATTTGCATGTAGAGCGGAAAAATGTTTATAAGAAGTACAGTTTTCAATCATGACATTGTTTTGAAATTTGGAACAAGAATAATATTTTAAGTTATATTGTAGCGAAACATTCGAATCAGGATCAACACTATAAAGTTCATTGTTTGAGTTCAAAGCAGATATTAAATCTAATTGTGGAAAACTTAAGATGCCATATTCGAAATTTAGAGTATTTACTGAGTTCAAAATCCTGGACAAAACTGGCCTCGGAGATTGCTGGATCCTTTATATTATAAATATGCTTGAAAAGATCGTTCTCGTTCTTTATGTGGATGGCTGGGTGCGACGAGTCTTTCCGCATTAAAATTTTCCCATAGGATGTCCGAATGAACTTGAAATGTTTTTCCTTTTTGGCTTTTAAACACTTATTGATTTACATTTTGTTATGCTGGGTTAAGCTTTCTGAGATAATTTTTTTGGCCTCTTTCTCTCAACATTCCAAGATCCCTCCTGGATTTGTTGTTTAGGTTTTTCTTTGCCGAGTAAATTTTGTCTCGGATATCACGTCTGTGAAATTAATAATAATTGATTGATCTTTCTTGCTTCGTGTTCCAAGTCTGTGACTTGTCGAAATATCTTCAACTTTAACCTCAACACCTGCAAGTTTGCCAACAGCTTTGGAGATGGTGTTTGTGTCTTTGTCATGATAAACTGGAATGCCTCTAATTTCTAAACAGTCTCTCCTTGAGTATTGTTCCTGATCTTGATCTGGCTAATGTTATTATTCGAACGAAACAGCTCACCTTGAAGTAAAGCAACTTCTTTTGCCAGATTACTACTAGAAGTATCGAATTCTGTACTTTCTTCACTAAGTCATCCTGTTACTTACGAACTCAACAGATTTCTCCACAGCCTTGAGTTTTTCATCAAAAGATTTTAGTTTACTTTCAATTAGCCGAAATTAATATGCTAAATAGTTATCTAAGCGATCGCTAGAACAGAGTCAGGCTGGGATCTTCTGTAACCAGTTGTTGAAAAAGAGTTGTTCGTGGCTGTCCTCAGTTGTTGAAAAAGAGTTGTTCGTGGCTGTCCTCAGTGGTTGAAGAGTTGTTCGTGGCTGTCCTCAGTGGTTGAAAAAGAGTTGTTCGTGGTTGTCCTCAGTGGTTGAAAAAGAGTTGTTCGTGGCTGTCCTCAGTGGTTGAAAAAGAGTTGTTCGTAGCTGTCCTCAAGGTTCCTCTTTGGTTCCACTGATTTGGAACATCTTCCAGAACGATCTTGTATATAATATTGACGCCAATATTTCGATGTACGTTGACAATCATCAAATATATCAAAAAGGCAAAGGAATCAGCACAGTCCATACCAAGTTAGAAGAAAAAGCCAGTAGTGCAACTGACTGCTACGAAAACAATCTCTTGGAGGGAAATTTGAAGAAATATCAGACTATGTACATTCAAAATAAATATGGTCATAAGAACAACAACAACAACAACTTTTGTTTAAACACGATGGTGATTAAAGCGTTGCCACTTATGGGGTCGTGCAGAAAGAACTGTTCAGTAGTGCAGAACACAACATTAACTTGAATCTAAATCTAAATGGCAGGATTATCAGGACATCCGACTCGTTGAAAATCTTGGGGGTCACAATAGACAATAAGTTAAATTTCAATGAACACATCAACGACGTATGTAAAAAAGCTAGTCAAAGGGTTGGGGTAATTATGAGATTGAGAAATCTAATTCTCACCACGGCAAAGTTAGTACTTTTTAAATCAGCTATCTTGCCATATTTAACATATTGCCACCTTGTGTGGCATTTTTGTAGGGTTAGCGATACTCATAGACTGGAAAGAATCCAGGAAAGAGGATTGAGGGCTGTGTATAAGGACACTAAGTCCAGTTATCATCAGTTACTGAATAGAGCAAACTTGCCTACGTTGTTGAATAGACGCTTCAAAATAAATGTGTTCTAATGTACAAGGCTAAACACACTAAAATGTGTTCCGAAGCCACCACTAACGTTTTTAAACCTCGTGATTCATGCTATAGTTTAAAAAATTCAGACTTTTTTATAACCAGATTTAATACAGTTTCAGTTGGTAAGCAAAGATAAAACATGTAAATCATTAAGTGATTTTAGAAACCGAATGCGCAATAAGGATTTGATGATGGATACAGAGAATGTTTTTTTTGTAACAGTTGATAACTCATCGGAAATAATTTTAGCATTTTAGAATTTAGTATTTACTAAAAAATTACAAAACATTTAATGTTTGTACTTATTTAATTCATTTATTTTATCATATTGTAGGTGTCCCCTATTAATAGATCCCTCCCTCCCTCCATCAATCCATCCATCCATCCACCCAATCCATCCATCCATCCATCCACCCAATCCATTTATCCATCCATCCACCCATTCATCCATCCATCCATCCATCCATCCATCCATCCATCTATCTAAACAACAGAATTAGAACAAGTGTAAATCCGGTTTCACTAAATCTGGCAAAGGATTGAATTCCATGCTTAAAAAATCCCCCCAAAAAAGAACTGATCAAAAATGTCCCAAACTGCTCCACATGCAAGAAACACAAGCTTCAAACGTATCTTAAAGGCGGCAACAACGTGCAACAAAAAGCCCGCCAATTAAATAACTTGAGAGAGAATAACTTTCGCTGGAGTAAAAGCTCAATAAAAAACATCATTTTTCTTGACGTCTATAGGCAGTAGTTTGAATGTTCTGAAGATTCTATAGGTATAGACTGCCCAACTTATATGTTATTTTTTGCACGGTGAGTCATATGTTCTCAGATAAACCGAAATCACCCGATCGATTTTGACCGATAGCAAGCGCGGGTTTTTTTCCCGTGAGCGAAGGTTGCTTATTAATAATTGTCAAATAGGGGCTCCTTCTTTAATCCAGCTTGCACTCCTTTGCTTCCACTGTAAAGATAGTACTAATTATACTGTTTTCTAGCAGGTTTATCATACCGTTATAGCGGGTTAAGGCCGCAGTATATGTTGAATAAACTTAGTGTTTTCAACCCGCTGAAGTCCGATCAAGGCTCAACCTCAACGCAAAAGCATTTTCCTGAATTAGTGTTATTAGTATTCTTAACTCGCGAGGGAATTTTGATCCACTAAATTGGGCTCATATTTTGATCATTTTCAAACTCGTAACCTCTGTCAGTTCCACTCTTTTTATCATTTATTGTCTTCCTCCATGTCTCTTCCAATTTTGTGAGTAACGTCGGGTTTGTCAATTCTGTACAATCTCTCTGCAGGTATGAAATATCCAACGTATTGCACCTCTTCTGGTGTAACATCGTAGTGGTAATGACCGCCTTCTCCCTGGTGACTAAAGCCATGGAAATGCTCCACACGCAAGTCCAAGCCCTTTTATCAAAAATAATAATTAATGCTTGCATCTGTTGTTGTTATTATCAATTTCAGAATGGATTTATATTTTTGGAGACTGGGGCTTGGATTTTTTGGGGGACATAAAAGATTGTAATTTCACATCCCTTACCGTCCAGTTCCCTTTTTCTCTCTATCTTCCTATCTATCTACTAAATTTTCTACCTTTTTTTTTCTTGTACAAATATCATTCCTGAGATGGCCACGGCAAGATTGGAACCCTCACAGTTGTGTGTCCAACTATGGTCCGCCTCCTTAGCACCGAGCTAATGTGACAATTGCGATGTCACCTGCGATTTTTATTGCTTTATAACCGTAACCCTTACCCTAACCCTAAGCCGGCTCTCAAACGATAAAACGAATAAAAATATCCTACATCGAAAAAAAATAACCCAGGTTGAAAGAACAACCTAGGTTATTTTAAAAATAACCCAGGTTAAAAGAACAACCTAGGTTATTTTAAAAATAAAATGAAATAAAAAATAACCTACAACATATGCAGTACTTATAACATAAAGAGCAAAATTACTTTCTTCTGATTGGTTCTTGAGGAGCGGCTTTACTATTTGAGGGAGAACGAGGTTAAAACTGTACAAAATGAATCTGCAGTCATTTAAATCAGCAGCAACTGGAATACCGAATTCAATCTCTGAGCAGAGTGCTCTCCAGCTATTCCGAGGCGTTTTATGCTTGTTAAACATCAAATTCAAAGACGCTATTTGAACATTCTACAACTTAATCTCAGACTTCTACGAACAATATTAGTTCACACAAAGAACTACGGGATATTCAAATTTTATCGGATAGGTTTTCTAACGAGCAACCAAGAATTTATCATGGCAACTCATTTCACGGGTTTTGTTGTCCAGTTTAGTTTGAAATACAGACAGCCTGTGTTTTCTTTTAAAAAAAGTTTCTAGCACTGGATCTATTCTGCTGATAGAATTTATAGAAGCCTGATTGCTTTTAGTATAAACTTTCAAACGTTCTAACACGAATCTTGTATGCTGATTGGCTACTCTACTAAAGGTCTATTTGTGATAGCTTAGTAGTAGAGAAAACATGGCAGATCAAAATAGTAATGAGCCCCGTTTGCTATAATATCAGATTAGTAGGTTTATACCAAAACACTTCGACGTCTTGGCCTAATGGACTAATGACAATTAGTATAGTTCCCAGCGGTGATTAAAGAAATGGTGCGCGCTGATTGGTCGAGAACTTCGTTTTCTCTGGCTATAATCACTGCGCGGTGATTATACTTATGACGGCTTTCAGTTTATGTTTAAATGAGGACCGTATGAAAACTAAAATGTTTTGTTTCTTACATTGTCGTTCTATTTTCTCGAATTATCACTTTAACAATTAGTCACCTCAGGCTCTGTGAATATCAGTAGTAGTCAATTAGTCCTTGAGATCTAATTCAAGTGTCAATTAAGATTCAAAGGTTCTAATTTCGTAACCCTAAATTGAAAAATGGGAACATGTAGCAAGAATAATGGCCACTCACCGGATCAAAACTCTCAAACACGCCAACACAAACAAGCGGAGAATTCATTTCGTAGAATTTTAACCAGTTGTCAACGTCTTCATCTGTGCGTAATGGTGTCTTGGAGAAATGAGGCTATCACAGATAACAAATAGGAAAGAGAAAAGACATAATAGTGAGCAATGTTTGGTTCTAAAAACATTTTTAGATTTGTGATTTCGATCTTTGACTTTGAGAGGGTCAAAACTAAGAAGCAAATACCACATTAAACACAGACAATTATTTTTCTGAAAACAAAAACAGTAAGACTGTAATACTACATTGCTTAAGCCAAGTGTAAATACTAATTCATTGCTAGCAACAAAAAACAGTGAACAAGATCAAGTTTCTTAGTAATTGTAAAGGCCAAAATTAATACTTGTAGGATGTGGCTATAAAGATGATTTTAAACGTGCTAGTAGCTAACTTGAAGTCACTATATTGGGCATTATGGCTATGAAGATGAACGCAAGTTTAGATAGCACGAACGTGCTAGTAACTAACTTAAAGTCACTATATTGGGTATTATGGCTACGAAAACGATTGCAAGTTTAGATAGCACGAACGTGCTAGTAGCTAATTGAAGTCATTATATTGGGCACTGGCTACGAAGACGAACGCAAGTTTAGATAGCACGAACGTGCTAGTAGCTAACTTGAAGTCTTTATATTGGGCACTATGGCTATGAAGATGAACGCAAGTTTAGATAGCACGAACGTGCTAGTAGCTAACTTGAAGTCACTATATTGGGCACTATGGCTACGAAGATGAACGCAAGTATAGATAGTACAAATGAAGCCACTCTAATCGGGCACTAGGGCTATAAAGATGAACTTAAGTATAGATAGCAAAAAGGTGCTAGTAGCTATGTAACTTGATGCCACTACGCTGGGCACTATGGCCATAAAGATGATCTCAAGTATACATAGCACAAACGTGCTAGTAGCTAACTTGAAGCCACTACATATGTTGTCTTTCTAGAATCGCTGTACTGCTGTGGTTAAGAGCAATTGGGAAAAATGCTTCAAATAAAATAGATCAAAATGGTTGATTTTAAAAATTGATGAAATGTTAAGAAAAATGGAACTACATTAAAAACAAAACTTAACTTGCGCAAAATTGAGGCATTGTTCTTGGCAAGATTTTGTTTAAAACATGGTGTCACTTTGAAAAACAATAAGAAAACTATTGGAAACGCTCGATTCCTACAAACGTTCGAGACCATAGACACGTATGTCGTTTGGGCAAAACAATATGAAAAGACTCGCGATTAATTAATTAATAATAATAATAATAATAATAATAATAATAATAATAATAATAATAATAATAATAATAATAATACTTTATTTAACG
>JAOTRI020150096.1:0-10270 GCA_028564885.2 Zoanthus sanctaehelenae
TGGCAGAGTGGGGTAAATCCGGCCACCCTCGTTTACGGGGATAAAACCAGATCAAAACTGGATTGATGATGATGATGATGATTAGAATAAAAATGCTCAGATTAAAGAAAGGTCAAAGTATTGAGCTTGATATACAGTATTACAAATAAAAATTCAAATTTTTTGTAATTATATAGCATCTTATATTATTAAAGGGTCATTGTTCTAGTAATGCTATTAAGTTTTTAATCGCTAAAGTAAGATTATGTAATGCATCAAGACAAACATTTTCATATAATTTAAAAAAACAAAAGGAAAGTCAAAAAAAATTTATGATAACAAATTTGCAAAAATATACTTGTTAAACATTTTCACATTATTTCTAGGTACTGCGCTTGGCATTTTTTTATTTGGAAATCTTTGCTTCAGCCCATGATTCATAAGCTTGTTATAGGTATTCCTTCTGCCAAAATTACAGAAGTTTAATTCCTGTTGAGACCTGTTAATTATTACATTCAACCTTGGGTTTCTCACCACTGACTCGTCTTAGGTTAATGTCAGAGCTGTACCTCAAAACAACTGGTCATCATTCAAGAATCTTTAGAATGGCAAAGTTATCATCACTAATAATGCTTTAATAATAGTAAAGCACATTTCTTTTAGTTTTCTATCATTCAAGATTATGAGGTCTTTGTTTTTACAAACTTACTTTTCAAGGTCTTGGGTTTCAAGGTCTTAGGTTTTGAGGTCTTAGGTTCCAAGGTCTGTGATTTCAACATTTTAGGTTTCAAGGTCTTAGTTTTTAAGGTCTTACTTTTAAAGGTCTTAGATTTCATGGTGTTGGGTTTCAAGATCTTATGTTTCAAGGTCTTAGGTTCCAAGGTCTTACTTTTCAAGGTCTTGAACAGTTTCAAGGTCTTCAGTTCCAAGGTCTTACTTTTTTTAAAGGTCTTCAGTTTTAAAGTCTTAGGTTTCAAGATCTTAGGTTTTAAGGTCTTAGGTTTTAAGGTCTTACTTTTTAACGTCTTAGATTTCATGGTGTTAGGTTTCAAGGTGTTAGTTCTCAAGGTGATAGGTTTCAAGGTCTTACTTTTCAAGGTTTTCAGTTTCAAAGTCTTGGGTTTTAAGGTCTTAGGTTTTAAGGTCTTACTTTTTAAGGTCTTAGATTTCATGGTGTTAGGTTTCAAGGTATTAGGTCTTAAGGTGTTAGGTTTCAAGGTGTTAGATTTCAAGGTCTTACTTTTCAAGGTTTTCAGTTTCAAAGTCTTGGGTTTCAAGGTCTTAGGTTCCAAGGTATTACTTTTTAAGGTCTTCAGTTTAAAGTCTTAGGTTTCAAGGTCTTAGGTTTTAAGGTCTTAGTTTCATGGTGTTAGGTCTTAAGGTGTTAGGTTTCAAGGTCTTAGGTTTCAAGGTCTTTCTTTTCAAGGTTTTCGGTTTCAAGGTCTCGGCTTTCAAGATCTTAGGTTTCATGGTGTTAGGTTTCAAGCTCTTACTTTTCAAGGTTTTTTGTGTTTCAAGGTCTTGGGTTTCAAGGTATTATGTTTTAAGGTCTTACTTTCTAAGGTTTTAAGGTCTTACTTTCTAAGGTTTCAAGGTCTTACTTTCTAAGGTTTCAAGGTCTTACTTTTCAAGGTCTTAGGTTTCAAGGTATTAGATTAGATTGCAAAGAATAAGTACATTAACCTTACAACTTGCCTCAATGAGTGACTGTTGTGCAATTGCAACTTCTTCTTTTGTTGTAACCAACATTTCCCCAATAGCATAATACCTGATATCAAGTTAACATTGAGTTATAATATATATCACACTAACATTTTCCAGATCAAAGAATAAAGTAAAATAAGACAGAAAAGATTGATGATGTGTATCAATTCCCCTGCAGGTTTATACAAATTTCTGTTTGTTGAATAAAATACATTTACCTGTAAGTTAATTTTTATAAAAATGTGTAAAGTTGAATGCTCACAAAGAAAAACAAGTCTCATATGAATATAATTATATATATTTATTTTAATTAAAGATAAGTTTAGACCATTAGTTCAATTTTTGTATCTCAGCATGTCAGAAAACCACTTTATCTGATCAACTGAGCTACAGTATTATTTAACGAGGGGAACTAATGCAACCAGAGCAGGGGTTTCATTAAAATTTGGAGCAAGAGGACATCTGCAATTGACATGAGGGCATCCATCTGCAAGGATCTTAACTAGAGGCATGATCGGGACCCTGAAAAATTTTGAAATTCTACTGTTGGAGAGATACATTTTCCTGCATTTTGAAGCACAAACTAACATCCAAAAGTTTCCATCTCTTTAATAGATAATTAAACCATGATTTAATGCATCTGTTAAAAGAATTAGATTAGTTTTACAACAGTTACACAAATTCATATTGTTAAGATGTTAAAAGCAGCTGGCAAAGTCATGTTCATGACCGAATAATTTGCCTGCTGCCTAGCACTTAATGAAACCCCTGCCAGAGACAAGAACTTTTCTCAAATTATTTTTAATATCATTAAAGGATATATTTTATGGTTGTGGATAAGATTAATTACATTTTTATAACACTTTTCTAAAATATATATATATCTCACTATTAATGTTTTTAAACAATTTTTAAAACTTGTTGTGACAAACAAAATGTACTTGTGCATAAAAAGATCCAGCAAAATACTTTAAATTCAACACGTTTACCTGGCAGTCTTCAGATTTTCATCAACTTTTTCTCATTGTTTTCAATTTGGACATCTAAAATTTAAGCTGTGACATGCTGAGATGTTTGCCTTTAATCTTTTCAGAAATTATTTTCCTCACTCCTTATAAACACAAGTCATAATACATATAGCTGTCGACTCACAGAATCCAGAAAAATGAAAAGTTTATAGGAAATACACCAAATGAATGTTTAAGACAAAATGAAAAATCTTGAGAAAACAATAAATGTATGCCAACTTATATAATTAGCAATTCTCTTTTGAGAATAGGAGACTCTTAATCTGAGTTGACCTGTACAAGTACAGTAATTAAATAGTAATTAAATAAAATAGTTTTAAAAGATTGATCTACAAAAAAATTTGAACCACAACATATACATCAATTCTTTGACATCAAAACAAAAATTGCTAACTTAAATTAATAACTGATATCAGGATGGGGATTGCTTTGAAAGAGAGTAACAATGATGAATGAGATCTTGTGAATAGTTTCAAAAACATTGAATGTGTCGGCTTGACATCTAACATGTAATGAAATCATATAATACATAAAAAGTGGTAAACCTTTTAAATTGTTTATATCAGTATTAGAGAATGTATAATGTGTATGAAGTGTGAGTTTATTAATATCATGCACAAGACCAAATAAAAAAAGATTTAAAAATTGCTTTAACTTACAAAAAGCTTTTAGACTTTTCAAACTCTGTAGTGCCCTCTCTCTGAAAACAATACCCCTTCCTTTTCTTTGAAATCACATCTTAGATTCAATTTTTTTATCAAACCAACAAAACGCAGACAGTTAATTTTGTGAGGTTATTCATTAGCAAAAGTTAAATGCTGGCGCTTCAAATGAAACTTAATATATAATTTATATGTCAATCATAGTAATTTTAAATACATGAGAGAACAGTTAAAACAATTAATAACAATTATGAAGTGATAAGAATCACACCTCTGGCTATTTTTTTCAGATAAAATAAGATACAAATATCAGTATGTCATTAGCAGCAATAAAACCCTTAATATCTGTACAACCAATTGTCATGAGTAACAAATAGCTAGTTGTTTTAAAAATTAATTAAATTATAAACAAATTAATTGTTAGTTTAAAGTCTAATTACATTAGGGACTACTATTCTTGTTTCAAGCAGAACATTAATTGCTATGCAATATAATTATTATAGTTAATTATAATGCATATAAACTAAAGCTAATGTATGTTTCAAATTTTGATGGCACATACATGTAATTATTTGTTACGATGTACTGTACATGCAGTTTCAGGAAAAACAAAAAACAAATTAAAAGTTATAACTGTTAACTTCAGCAATAAGTTCTTGAATTAGAAACAAGCATGCATGAGAGAGTGTGGCAGCGTATAGCATGCAGCAGTAGCAAAGTATGTACTGTAGATTCGCGAGATGCATGGGTTTTCAAGAGGAAAAAATTCTCTTACTGCTGCAAGAGTTGGTGCATGAGCTGCAGATTCTGACCATATTCCTTCTTTGACCTTCAAGATATGTTCAAAAAGCAAGTTAGGAAAGAGCAAAACTAGTCAGAAAGAGGGAACCTTCAGAGTTTATGGCCAATGAACTATCTGCATCTTGTGACAATTTTTCCATCGGCAATGAAGTGAAACATCAAGTTATGAGTGAGATTGCACTCCAAGCTAATTCATCCAAAACAGATTCTTATTTTCAACAGGCATAAGTACTGTACAACTTGAAAGTAGTCTAAAGTAATAAATAAATTAGTATGTGTAATCAAATGGTGACGAGTGAAATTAAGAAATAATTTCATGCGTGCTTTGTCCAAATTCTAATAATTTCCCGAGCCTTTAGGCAAGAGAAATTATTAGAATTTGGACAAAACACAAGTGAAATTATTCCTTAATTTCACGAGTATACCATTTGACTACCTATTTATATTGTGGGTGACAAATTACATGCACAAGACGCAGTTTACTTTAAATTGTTTATTGTAATGAAAAAGTCAATGGATTCCAAGCTTAAAAAAAGGTTAACTCAGTGTACCGAACGGAAAGTAAAGTTTTAAGTGTCTGAATGTACAGAGAACTTGAACTGTTCTTGTTTTTCATTTTTGTTTTTCATAAAATGTTTTAAAGTTAAATCAACTGTCTGCCTTCTTGCTATGTGATTGGTCAAAACTGATTCATGAATGCGCTTGAAAACGCCACCCGGGTCAAATTCGATCAATGATGTGCTCTAAAAATGCCAGTTAATGTCAGTGTTTGAAAATGTTTTGAGCCTATAAATATACCAACAGCAAACAGGCTAAGATATAACATATGCAAATGAGCGTTAAGTCACTCGAATATAGCAGGAAAACAATGCTGACAAAGTAACATCTTCAAACCTGGATGCCATTTTAGCTGCATAGAAATGGTTGCCATGGCAATTTTGTAATTTCACATGTGAAATTATAAATTAATGCTGAAATTTTGCACCAAAATTAAGGTGGAGTAATTTGTCACCCATGATAATAAAACTATAATCAAATTCTCACTACTATTTAACTGAGAGCACTTACCCACGGCATCAGACAAGAATAAAAAAGAAACATAAGTACAAGGCTTATTGAGATAAAATATACAATTGTGCAGCTTAAAACATGTGTAATGGTTCAGGGTAGCAAAATTATTTTGATTAAAAACATTTTTTTGGTCATCTTTTTTGGCAATACTGTAATTATAGCTAGGTTACTCTTATTGAAGGATGTATAAATCTGTGCAGTGGGGTGATGAAAACTGTCTTATCTTGGCTTTTAAACATGGGTCTACACTATAAAAGGAATATACTGTAACTCCTCTGCTTCATTTTGATGTAAGTGAAGTTGCAACAAATTTTCAAAATGGTAGACAAAATGATGAATAAGCTAGACAGCATTGTGCAAAACTTGAATTGAACACATTATATTTATTAATTGATAATTATTATTGATAAATAAGTACACAAAGCACAAGTTAACGATAATAAGATGCCAAAGCCAGAGGCATCTGGACATTTATACCCTAAAATACAGTAATTATATTGATTTCTATTTTCTTGAATGAGCTAATAGCTATTTTTATTTATCAAACAAACACATGTTTATGTATTGATTCTGAGCATGGCAAGAATGGTGGTTTATGACCTTTTCTTCAACAAGAATTCATTCACCTTTCCATCCATACATGGGTTGGGTTCACACAAATATTGTACAATCAACTTCTGATTGAGATTTCCTGGCATTGTGTACCCTAGCAGCAAGACTGGGGTATTACTTTGTATAGGCCACAGAATTCAACAAAAGGTTAACTTTGTGAATCGGCTGAAACAAGGTTAGAGTAAACCTTTATCTTTCTTTTGATTGGATCAAGAATCTGTGTCTCTACACGAAGAAAAAGCCCAAGACTGGCTCAGACGAAAAACTTTCATCATTAGCTGTCAATGTAAAGATAAATGATTGGCCAAGAGAGGTAAACTATGTGCAGTTATATCATTCTTGTGTAGCTGCCAACCCACCTAGTTGCAAGATGGATTAAAATCTGAGCTAATAACAGGGGTTAATTGAAGTTAAAGACCCTTGTCATGTGTTCTTGTCCAGGGTCAATAAAGCTATATAGCAGGAAAGTCATAAACCCTTACAGTGTTTTCAAAACTAGCCGTTGGCCGTCGCATCCGACAGCAACTTTTCCATTAGCGACACCTACTTTCCCTTCGTACCCCCATAATGAGCAAGGCCCTTTATTCCTTGCAACTCCTACTCAACGAAATACAACGTCTACTTTCAAATGTTGTGAAAACACTGCCTTATCTGCCTAGACTTTATTGTGAATAAATAGAGTTTTTTTACCTTTTAAATATGATCTTACCTTAGGCCTTTACAAGTATTGACTAATGAAAATAACTGTCAATGGTATTTTACCTTGTTTGTAAGTTGGTATTTTCCTTTAGAGAGTCATCTAGCCTCTTTTTAGACAACTGTAACTGTCTTGCAAGTTCTGCCTTATCTCGCTTAAGCTGAAATATTAAATTAAAAGTTCATCTTACTAATTAAACTATTCTTTATTGTTTTGGTTTTAAGTAAAAAATAAAAGTTAAATAAAAGTAATAATCCATTCTGTTGGAGTTTCAAAATTATCATCAAAGATCAACTGTAAGTTTTAAAGTTAACATTAAATTGTTAAGCTTATTTAAAAAAAATCAAATAATTATATAAATGGTTTATATTTACTGACCAGGAACTAAACCCAGGATATCTGTGTCTACCATCATGCGTACAGGCAGACAGGGGCAGATACTAACATTTTGAAAAGGATGGGGGGTCAACCTTCCAAATTCTAAACCCAGCCTCAAACAAAAACTCAAGAACAAGACTTGGGGCTCAAAAAATCTTGAAATCTTGCTTGCCTAGGGCAACTTTAGCTTGTATGAACACTTCCCCACAATATAAGCAACTGTGAAGTTACTTGCAATTGCTAAACCTCAAAATCTATGTGCCCATTATTATTTTTTTTTTGGACTAACAACCAAAAAATTTGGGTAGGTTCACAAATTATGGGTTCAGAAATATATTAATGCTACCAAAAAAGCTGCCAGCACATGCATCTAATCAACAGAGTTTAAATCCAGGGAAGAAAGGCTATACTTGAAATTTTAGAACATATAATTCAGCAATTAAATAAATTGGGGAAAGGAAAATACTACTAGTACTACCCTTGTTGATAACTTACAGATTTGTAACACATTTTTAGTACAAGGTTTTAACATTTTTTGGTTGCTAAACATTAAATTGATTATACAATAGTTTCATATATACACAGGATTCCTGATTTGGGAGACAAACGGTATGAAAAAAATAAAACAATGAGTTTTTGAGGATCATGTAATTTTTTGTCTGCGCACAGCGTAATAATTTGTCTGCCTAAAACTTGGAATTCTTTAAAAAACAAATACTAAAAACATTGATTGATAATGCCTTTTAAACTAAAATATTTCTTAAAATAAAGAGATCTAATTTATGGAAGCACGATCGAATTTTGTTTGATAGTTAAAACTAATCTGAAGTCCGCAGTTGACATCATTTAATATTTTCATTTATACAACATGTATATTTTTCATTTATTTGAATTCTGTTTATCTTTTTCATTTTCCCCAATTGTTGTGTTCTTTGTTCGGCTATTCACGCAAAATGTGAAACACAACATACACTCCATTAGGCATTACTCCGTGAAAGCAGCCGGCTTTTTGCATTTTATTAAATCATTTGAGAGCTGTTTACTACTTTTAATTAAATGGTTGTAGAATATTGAAAATAAACGCAAAAAGCTGTTTGCAATCAAAATACTTCAAAGCTACATATGCAGAATTTTCTCTAATTTAGCAACTTACAAAATAATTCCTAACTTAATAGTTTCTCGAAAGAAGGCCGATTTATATTTATATAACCTTAACTGTGCGTCCTGGATTAGCAGGGCGTAAATTGAAAACAAGTTGTTTTGAAAATCTGTTCATTCAAATAATTCTAAATTAATTTGAAGGATTTACTTTGGTATCCAAGGAGAAACGAAAACTCTTTAACTGTCAAGATGCCAAAGCAATAACTTACGAAAATCCCAGCACAGCTAGTACACATACCTGAAGTATCGAATCATTGTTTAACTCTGTAGATATTGAAGACAACTCGCTGTTGTCAGTTTGTATTTCATTTTCTTCTGTTTTTCCTGGCAAAGGATTCATTGCTGCAACATAATCCAACGGAACGACTCCGCGTTCTGTTGCAGGATACTCGCCGATCTTCAACAAAGCATCATTCTTCCAAAGTTCCCGTTCCACTTTGACCCAATTTTCATCACGCTCTTGAATAAAAGTGAAAATTTCACCTACGTGAAAAGACAGAGGGCTTTCACCATCACTAAGACATACTTCTGCGGCAGAAAAATCTTTTATCGCCTGTAATTTGAACGTATCTTTTGGGTATTTCACATGAGACAAAACTTTTACGCTCATATCAATAATTTCTATACTATTTTAAACGCTAAATATCTTTTTTGTCAGATTACTCGACAGTGTCCCAAATTACGATGAAACGCAGACACAAAGTAATTGACTTTTGACTCGTCTATAAAATGAGACATAACTTAATCATTTCACATAGCTGCGCTTTGGGATTAAATGCCAATTGTTTTTAAAAATAGACTAAAAGCTCTTTCCGAAACAAAGACTTACCTAGTATAACTTACTTCCATTGTTGGGCTTCTGTCAAACCGTTGCCACTGAACCTAGCAATGCAAAGAAGGAAGTATCCCATAATCCGTCCGCGAAACAACCGGAAATGCCACAAGGTAACTTGAGGCTTTGGCCAAATTTGGAAAAATACATCTGTTGGTGCTTGATTTCCCGTGCGTATTACAGCAACAACAAAAACGTGAAACACTTTATTGTAAAATGGAATCATGATGTTAAAGTATCGAACAGAAAGAAAGGCAATCAACTAACGCCATATAAGTAATTATAATCTTCAATAAAAAGTGTTCAATTTTTCAAAAATTTTCCAGACTTGAGAACTAAAAAAAAAAAAAAAACCGGAAGTCGACACTCTTTTATACAGCAAAGAGAAATTCAAACGAAATGCGCGCCTTTAGCAAAGCCAAAGGCGTTTGAACGGCGGACATTCATAACTGGCAGAATGCTGATTGTAGAGGGCAAGAACATATTACTCGCTAGGGCAACGAAAACAAAATCCATGCAACACTGAACTCTAACTTCTAGGTATTTAGGCCATGAGAATGAAAGTAATAGAATACTGTCCACCACCCGCACTAGTTTGATGACCCGCACGAAAAATTTCATTATTTTTTAAAATTTCATTATTTACCTCAAGTATAAAAGAAATGTTCCAAATATGTTAGGAAAATGCATCAATGCGGAAAGTTGTCCTAGCATTCTTACTTAGTAAAGCGAAATTCGTTACACGGCAACACTCGTAGCCTGCGTAGCGGCTGTTTATCGAACGAGCCGCGAGGGGATTGGGCTAAAGCTACAACACTCGTGACTCAATAATAGTGCCAAGCTCTGGCGGTTGTCATTCCCAGAAGTCCTTGCGAAAGCACATGGTGAACAAAATGGCGACTTGATCTTTTATTCCTAGTTTGTAACGCTGTAAGTACTAAGTTATTTTCATTCTCTCCATTTATTTTAAGCAAATTATTCGTTCTGTGTTTTGTTTATATTATGTATGATACATTTTCTTTGAAGATAATTTGACTTTAGGACCATGTCAGCTGAAATTGCTATTCGTGTATGTGAGCGAAATGAAATTATACTGCACTGAGCTGGAGATTTCTTTCTCTGAAATGTGCGACCTATGTAACTTACCCATACTCAAAACTCTGGCATGACCTCAAAGAAGGAAATCTACAGACCTCTTTAAAATTGAAGTGCCAAGCTCGAAATTATAATGTTGAAGATGTTCATCATCATCATCGTCATCATCATCATCATCATCATCATCATCATCGGTCGACTTTCGTCGGAATATCTCGGCTAATTCTCCTCCAGACTGCACGGTCCACCA